>WUAP02171337.1:0-23735 GCA_015163945.2 Stichodactyla helianthus | reverse complement strand
ACTGCATACCGTACCGTGTACGTGCTGAAAGTCAGTACCGTACGTTTCTCACTCATATGATAACCATTCTTATGGGAGGTCTTTTATTAACAGATTTCTAATTACGAGACTATAGCATTGGGAACAGATAGACATTTAAAGGTATCCTGAGTAATGAATGAATTTCATATTTCTTTTTTGATTTTCTTTCTACATTCTTCCTTTCATTTCTCTTTTTCTTTCCCATCCAATTTCTTCCTTCCTTTCAAGGTTGATTTCTCTTCTTTATTTTATTTATTGTAATTCTTTGTTTTTTTCCTGCTTTTATCCACTTTTCCTTCTCAATTTTCTTTCAGTTTTCTGTTTTTTGTTTCTCTAGTTCCCTTTCCATTTTAATTTTCCATTCTTTCTTTCCTTCCATTGTTTTCCCATTTCCACAATCTCTTATTTCCACCTTTCGAATGTTACTTCCATTTTTTCCCAAAATATATATCTTGTAATTTTTTATTACGTATTTTCCAGACGCTTCTCAATATTGTCAAAGACAAAGTCGATTCCCAACGATCTGACTATGTTCTTAGTTTGACGCTGAGTGTATTATGGAACCTCACAGGTAAAAGAAACGCTATGTGACGTCGTTTATTTATATTGCTATTTTGTGCTAAAGATATTCTACTCTAACTAGCTGACTAAATACTGTTGAAATAATATATTTGTCTTAAGCCTCGGACATTCGATGCGACGTTGCCTGTGACCCGTACAAACTTTTGCGCGCGACGTCGCAAAAGTAGAACTCGTTTCTACTTCTACGACATCGCGCCCAATAGTTGTACAGGTGGACACACGGTGCAATTTCCCGGTGCAAGCAACGTCGGAAACGATGTCGCATCGTGTGGCATCGTCGTATTCGTATTAATCGAGTTTGCTGAGAGTCTTAAAAAATATTCCTTCATTTTGTGATCTTACAGATGACGCGCATTGTACTTGTCAGTTGTTTGTTGATGGACAAGGCTTGAAGTTGTTTATTCAAGTATTAAAGGTGAGATATGAACACATTTTTCTATCAATTTATCAATAATAGGCTGATATCAATAACGAATTTTTGTTAATTTTTTCAGGAATTTTTAAGGGAGAATATCATTGTCAAGAAAGTCCTTGGAACTCTGGTAATAGATGGTCGGAATTGGTTTTACTTAGTTTGTTTAGGCCTTCAAACTGCGCGCGATAACTCATACATTGCATGCAACGTTTACCCACATCATAAGGACAACTTTATACCTGCAACCAAACTGACGAAAAATTGATCGACGCCGCAAACAATGCAGATTTAGGATAATGAATGCAGGGTTTTTTGTGCGCTTTTGATTGCAGCTCTACCTGCAATTGATACCGCGTGGTCCAAGTTTAACTGTCCTTTTTTTTTGCCAGAATAACGTAGCTGAAGTGGATTTTCTTCGTCATCACCTAATAACTGATGAATGTGTAGGCTTATTAAGGTAAAACCAAAATGAATATGAAAAACTAAGTTCCCTAGCGTAGCTTTCTCAGCCATCTTTCTCATTTTTGTTGAATTCTCTGATTTATTTGATCTTTCATTTTATTTTTCGTTTCAGTGATTTACTAGATAGAAGCGAAATACCAGTGTGTTACTTTGCTGGGGGTATTTTAGCGAACATCGCGCTGGCCTGGGAACCAAATTCGCCAGTGACGCCTTGTAAAGCCCTGGTCATTAGAAAAATGGTAAGCCCATGCTACATATACTATCTCTAACACGGGCAGCCCACACAGTTGACCAATGTCATTCAGAATCTTTCAGTCACCCATGCGCTGATGCCGTGCGCTGATCGTTAGAAAACTATTTACACAGTCAGACCAAGGCATAAAAAGTACTGTTAAGCTACCGAGCTAAGTTGATCTTGAATCTTGAAGGAACTCTTGGTCTGTTGCTTTAGCCCACTAATTCTGATTTTGATTTGAAATTCTAGGAGAAGGCAGTGTTGGGCTGGCAAACTCCTTCAGAAGAAATGGTTGCTTACAGGTAAAACGAATGATCCTGTTATTTTATTCCTTAGTGGTATTGTTTTTGGTTTTAAAGTGCGTAATACGAGCAACCAGTATCTTTATTGCTCAACATTTCTGCGTTTTGCACGTTGCAAACCAATTGTCACTCCGCATACCACAAATCTTCTTTATTGTGAAGAGTAGAAATGGCTTCTACTTTATACAACAAAGAAAATGTTGCGCGCAGTGGCAATAAGAGCAAATTTGTCTGCGAAAACGTACGCAACAGTGATGCGCGACAGGTTGCACGATTTTGTCGCCTGTAGATTACCACTCTTTTAACTTTGTGAGCAAAACCTCCTGCTTTTTTTGCAGGGAAAGCCGTTTGGAAGTCACACTATACTTAGCGTTATTCATTTCTACAGCAAATTTTCTTATATAACGTATTTTTTTTACCAGATCCTTTACACCATTCTTGCCTTTGCTGAAGTCCGACATCACCGCGATACGGCTATGGGCCACTTGGGGTATTCTCCATGTCTGTACTAAAAATCGTAAGTTTACATTATCATTACAGCTCTCTACATCCCTCTCTTCTGGAACCCAGGATCTTACGTCACAACCACATGGTTTTCGGCTATTGTGATTAGACGGTTTGCGTATTTCGTCATATTTTATTAATCCTGGAATTTTGTTGCCTTTAAGCATCGCGGTACATTCCGCTTCTCGTAAACGATGGAGTTAAGGAAGTGATGTCGAAAATATCAAGAGAAGAACAAGATACGACTTTGAAAACTTTCTGTCAAACCGTGTGTGAGCAAGCACGAAAATTCTTGAAAGAAGATGTAATGAAAGACGATTCTCCTATTCCTATGCAGCACTAAAGAACTATTTTGCCGAAAGCAGAGTTAAACGTTTTGTGCAAATGGAATTAATCAAGAGATTGAGAAACCTGATTTTAGGGCTTGTATCGATGTCGTATAATTATTATATAATTGAAATTTTTTTTGTGTGGCTGTTTCAAATTGCTCTTTAAAATATTTTTAAATGAAATGTGTGAGCGCACACAGATTTCATCAATCAGAGTGTGCGTTCGTCATATATATATATAGAGGATATTACATGGGCGCGCGGAGATATTTTATCATTAAACCTATAACAAACGATTGATAAGGCAGCTCAAGGTATAGGATTTTTAATAGTTCTAAAGGAGATTTCATGTGAATGTTAGTCTTGCACGCTGCGTCTGATTCAGCAGGTATCCGTACCGTGACCGTGCCGGGTTTTTTTTTTTTCTTTTCACATACGAAATCTACTTTGTTTACTATGATGGAAATGAATCAGAGCGCGCTTTACAGTTTTGATATATTATCAGTGCTAATGTTTTGTTAAAGATATACAGTAAATGTTACAGCGATTTTATTTATCTATGAAGGAAAGATGACTATTTACTTTGTACTAGTTGATAAAGAACAAAAGTAAACAATGGGTTTAGAGTGTACTACTAATGTGCGTACTATTTTTTCACGGGTTAAATAAAATCACACTGAAGACAGTTCTGTATACAAGCTGAGTGGCATTTAAAGGAACTAGATTTGCTTTGTGCAAGTCTAGTTTTATATATTCTGTAAGCTGGGGCAGGTTTGTCTCATGTTCACCTCACCATAGAAGAAAACAATCAGCGGAATTCTCCAAGATACTTTTTTAATCAGGCTTTAATCGTCTTTCTGAAATTCAAAAAAAGACTGGGTACGAACTCTATTTCGTCCCCAAAATAAATCCCAGAATCCAATGCAAGATGGCGGCACTTCTTGTTCTCCGCAAATTCAGCCCCACATTTCTTTGCGACACGATTCGTTGCCAGTTCTCCGTTGAATTTCGGAAAGGCCTTATTACTTGGTACTGCGCGCTCTTACTGTGCATTATATCAGACAGGTTTTTAGCGCTTACGCAACCTGAAGACGACTGCGCGAAAGCATTTTTTCGTGTACGCAACATCGCCTTGGTTCACGTCGTCGCAGCTTCTTTGCGTCTTTATGAAAAAAAAAAAACAAGTTGAAGACTACGGCGAGAACTAAAAACTGAACATGCTCGCTTCATGGTCTTCAGCTCTTTGTTTTTCAAGTGCGCGCGTCGTCAGTTGGCTTGCGTTCTGATCAAAACACAAGGCGTATGTAGTCTGTTAGCTGAACACGGTCAGCTTCGAGTTATTTTAGTCTATAACAGTTTAGGCAAGTTTCTTAGCCGCTGTATATCTAGTATCCTAGTTTCAGTTTGTTTGGGTTCAGGTGTTGAAGGAGGAGCACTGCACCGTATCGAGGCAACACTTCCTTCCCGACTCTGCTCAGGGACCTGGGTACCACTCACGTGACTTTCCTCCCTCGTGGAATGAGCTTTTTTAAGAGCCACGAGGTTGTACCTCTGAAGGTAATCTTGAGTCGCCATTGATAAATTATTCCAGGTACAATCTACATCGTTAACGACTCGTCCATTATTAAAGCTAACAGTATTCTTGTGCGCACGTGAAGAGCCACGCCCTCCGTTGCCATGGCAATGACTGACTAGCTGGTGATACTCCTGGAGCTGTTCGTTGGTGAGGTATTTCAAGGCCAGGGAATCTGTATCGATTACTGCCTCGTCTAGGGTCTCGTCAACCGACATGGAGATGTAGTTGATTCGTGGATGATCGGCCATGACACCAACAAATGAAGATCTGAACAAGGCGTCGTTATGTCGATGAAATTCCTTAGCTGTCTTTGGTCTAACAAAACACAACCCCAAAAAAGCAGGAAGTTATTATTTCAAGAACTGAAAGGTATACCGAGACCAACTCCACTCAAAAAGAAAGAAAGAAGGAAGGAAGGAAGGAAGAAACCGGATAGTGAAACATAAAATTCCGTTACGTACTTAGTTTTCTCTGGAACGTCAGCTGCTTTGCTTTCTTTTATTCTCTCAAGCTCTTTGACCGTCGCCATCCACACTTCTTGCCGAGATGGTTCATGAATGACGTTTTCCTCACTCTCTTTCGGTTGGCCCCCTTGTGTAGCATCATGGGAAGGGTCGGGTGTCTCTTCTGATTTGCCCACCTTTTCACAGAGAAGTTGATTTACCTTGCTCTAAAACAGTTTTAAAAGAGACGCGTAATAAGACTATATTCACATGACGTGACCCATCATCACGTGATTCAACGGTCACGTGATTAAAGAGCTGCACCACGTGACCAAGTGGCGTCACTTACCAATAGATTATCATAAAACAATCGCTCGTTTTTGTAGAGTAGACTTTCGAAGCGATGGTCTTCTTCTGGTATCTCTATGCCTCGTTCTTGTTGTAAAATCATACTTGCACTCTCCCCTAGAGAAAAAGATACAAGTGCATCAAGGTTTGAATAAAACGCTGCTTATAACCTTAATGGATAGCCTCTTTTACCACTTCCTTAGTGGGTCCCAAAGAAGTAACTAAAGACTGCGATTTGACAAAATGGTCTGCTTCTGCCCAAAGATAACGCTTATTGTTGTATACCTAGTACAGGACTGGAATCGTCGCTTCTTTGTCCTCCATTAGACTCTGGGCTTCCTACAAACTCACATATATCCACCCCATGTATAGAAGAAGCCAGCGTAAGGGTCGTGTCATCCAGCCTTTCAATCACTAATCCCTTTTCGTCCAGTTCATCATCATCTGTCGTACCATCCAAGGATTGTCGGGAAGAGGGCTTTGATTCTGTAGGTAATGTAGCATCAGGTAGATGTGGGTTACCTGTGTTGGATTTCGATGTCGTGGATGCAGAATTTCTTTGAGATCTTGAAAACGTTAGACACAACATGCGTTAGATAGTTTTAAATTAATACCAACATATACATTAGAGCAGATTTCGTATGACTGTGAAAAGCTCGCTGCACGAAGAGGGTCATGCCACAGTCTGGCACGGCAAGGCACCTAGAGCAGATTTCGTATGACTGTGAAAAAGTCGCGGCACGGTCAGTGCCGTAAGCGTGCCTTGCCGCGACCGTGATGTTTTCTAGAATTTCAAAGTTCCTTGCCGTGCCTTGACCGTGCCCGCGTCGTGTTCGTGCCGCGACTTTTTCACAGTCATACGAAATCTGCTCTATGGCACCGATCATGCCGCAAGCTTTTCACAGTCATACAAGATTGATCAATTACCTTCTTCTGCGACGTTCGTTCTTCGCAGTCTCCCTCATTGGTGAAGTTCCCACCGATATCATACCACACCTCACCACAGGAGAACCCATCAATAGACTCGCACCTGTGTTGGTTCCCATGGTAACCATGACATCACGTGGTCTTACAGGAGAAGAAAAAGAGCAGGGTTCATCTGATGATACTGGTGTAGGAGGTGGTGTTGGGATACCAACAGGACTATTCTGTGCTAGGGATTGTTGTAGAAGTAGCAGGTTTATCTGTGAAAAGAGAAAATTTTTATCATACCATGACTAGCTAGTGGAGCAGTCATTATTTACACGGGTTTGGGGGGTGCTGGTGCAGTGACCCCCCTGAATTTCCCATTGTCTTGCTTATCTTAGCCCCCTCTTTTTTTTGAGCCTTAAAAATGCTGACCCCCCCTATTTAGACCAGATAAATCAACCAAATGCAAGCAGATGATTTAGAGGCGTGCACTTTTTTTCCCTAATGATTGATTAAAAACATGAAGCTATTTTGAAGCCATGCCATAGTTTCTGGCTGCAAAGCTATTTTCAGCTCATCAGCCATAGATTAGAGAGTGATTTAGTAGAAGTTGTCATCTGGTTTAATATATGCCTCATTACCTGCTGTTGTAGCTCTTTCAGTTGCTGTTCTTGTCTCATGATCAAATCATAAGGATCAGGGCGCATGCCATTTGAGGCATCTTTCTTCTCATAAGATGAGCCAGTGTCTTCTTTTCTTGGTGAATCAGAGAAGCTTCCCTCGAGAGATCCTTCATTGCCTTCTTGAGGGTGTGATACATCCCTCGTGGAGTCTCCGACTCCAGAATCACAGAAGACTGAATCGTCCATCCCTGAATCATTATGCTTTCTATTGATGGAATCATTACTTGGTTGATGGTGATGAAATGGTCTAGCATCTTGTAATTGATGCCTTTCAGATGGATCTATACCTGATTTTTGTTCTTTGACTTTGATGTCATTATTGGACTCCAAGTGATGCTGTTCTCCATCAGTTTCAATTACCTTAACATCAATGACGTCATCATCAGTATAAGGTCGGCTCTGTCCACTAGAATCTATGTTGTGCGCAGATGTCTTCTTTGCACTCCTTACACATTCTTCCTGGTTTATTGCATTCCCACCTTTGCCTTGGACATTTTCTTCAGCCCCTCTATCATTCTTTTGATAATTTTGATCTTCTACAATGACCAAAGGAATCCTTGGCTCTGTACAAGATGTTCCTGTCATCCCCATTTTCCCCTGTGTTTCAGCATCTTGCATTTCTTTGACATCATTACTGTGTTCTAGTTCTTTCCAACCTGTCCTTTCATCTTCCCTTTGCTTCCCCCTAAATCCTCTCCCTCTACCATTCATGGCAACATCTCTCTGTACCTTCTTAGGAGGGCCCTTAGATTCGGGTACATTCCCAGAGGCTTTAGAGTGACCTCCATTTATAGCCCTACTCTGCAACCACCCTTGGCTATTTGGTACCATAAGGCGTTTATGATCTGGCATTAGATTTTCAGTTCTTGGTTCAAGAACTGGAGGACCATGTGTGTTGTTTGTCTGAACAGTGATTGGTCTTAGTGGCTTCCTCTGGGTAGAATCTCCTGGTGTTCTCTGGATCAACATCTGCTTACTGCCATGCCTTGAGTCAACTCTATTTTCCTGGTCCTGTGTTTTTGCATTTCTTTTTAGGATAGTTTGATCATCTTTCTTTTGGGGTAGAATTCGTCTGCTATCTTTTCCAGGAAGTATTTGTTGCTTTCCTTTTGAGAAGATTCTTCCATTTTGATTTTGGCTGTCAAGGTCTTGGTTTTGGCCTGAGTAGCTGGATTCATCAAAGCTTAGAGATAGAGATACTTCAGGTACTGATGGCATGAGGAGTGGGCTCTAAATTATACAAATATAGAATTAACTATAAATCAACAAGTTACATGTGTTCGCAAAGAAATGAGACAATCTGTAGTTGTGACTGAGTGTACAAATGTGGTTTTTCACTATGCCATTACAAAAAGTAAATTGGAGCAATAGGGATGCAGACTTACCCTTGTCATTTGTGGATGGGGTGATGGTGATGGACGTGGCTCCAGACTACCAGGGTTGTTGTCAATTATGATGTTCCTCTCAGAAGGGTTTTCACTACAACACATTCAAACAAAAAAATAATATCTGAATTGTTTCAAATCAACATTCCTTCAGTTACATGTTCCAAGCTTCATGTTGTTATCAAACATACTTTTTATGATCATGATTATCTTTGGTCCATGAAGACACAGCCTGGCTAAAGACGGACCTGTTCACTGTATCGCCAGTGGGAACAAGATCAAAACACAGAGGTTCTGTGTATTTTGGTGAAGAAATCTGGAATGAAATAAATGACATGCATTATTTGATCCATTTTAAGCCATTCTCCAGGGGATCAAATCAAAGGCATGACAGCAATGTTGTTGGTACAGACAAAAGGACATTGTATACCACCAATGTACGTGATGATACATAACATGCCAACAAGAAATACCTGGTCTAAATGTAGGTTTTCATAAGAGCTATATAATTCAAACAGTCCTTCATCCAACTGAACCTGTAGAAAATGAAGTCAACAATAAGAAAAGTCCTTAATGACCATGTAATAGTCACAACCCTACCCCCCCCCTGGGTCAGTGTTATATCATTGGTGCCTTGGTGCCTCCTGCATTGTAAGAAACCAAGAGAGTAAAGAGCTATTTTTCAAGATGTGTAAACCATAATACGGTACATGTATAGGGTAGCATCATTTTATTATAGATTGCAAGTAGCACATAAAATTAATATTTACAGTACCTGTGGAGAGCATTCCCAGAAGATAGGGTTTGTTTGTGCAGGAGAATAATGAACAAGTAAAAATGTGTTAGGTGAAGCCAACACCCTGTGTCAAAATAAGAGAAATCTAAGTGAGCAAAAAGCAAGATCCAATCCTCCCTCAAAAAATAGTTTGTTAGTTTGTAGATTTCCTTGAAGAAAACTGGCCATTGCTCTGCTATCCAACATGACTTATTCACAAAGCCTCTGTTGTTGACATAAATACCTTTCTTTGATTGCAGCACAATGTAGAAACCGTACACAGCAGGACCAGATGTAAGGATGATGTATGGTGAATGGACCACTAACCCACCTGAAAAAAAAAAAAAAAAAATGAATTGACACTATTATATGAATAATAAGATTAATCAAGACTGTAATTGACAAAAGGCATTAGCACACAATGTCAGTCACCAAAGGATTATGGTAAGATTTACTGAAAAGGCTAGTGTATGGACTAGGTTTTACTAGCAATAGCCAAGCAATCAATTGCAAACTTACACTCCAATAAGTGGCAAGGAGTAGGCTTTGGGGTCTGATTCCAGAAGAAGCAGAAGTTTTCTTGTGTGGTCCATTGTTAGAAATCTAGAATGAAAAATACAAGGAAAAGGAATCAGTTGGTACTTATCCTGGGTTATCAATCGTGGATGAAGAGTAACCAACTAGAAAGCCATACTATCAGAGTATAACAAGCATACCCGCATTTAGGTGTACCCTGGACATCACTCAGTCGTAATGGTCCTGTCAGGTTCCTGGCTAATGCTGTGGGTATAATAGGAACTGGACTAACTGGTGTAGCTACAACACTGGTAACTATGGAAACAGCACCAACTGAAATAAAGAGAGAGAGATCAGAATCTGTCCATTTTTGGTTTAATTATCACATACTGGTTGGCATTGCTGAGTGAATCAATGTAAGGGATACTTACAGTGCAAGTTTAATATTATTTCATCATCTTCAACATGGGCATGACAGTTGGCCTTAAGGCTAAGAAAATTGGACAAATTCATTGCATCCTGTCCTGAGATTCTGCTGTGAAGTATCTGTTTTTGATAATAACAAATAAAGCACAAGATTATATAACTGATACATCACAGGGAGCACCTCCCTGGTACATGTTAAAGTACTAGTAGGTCAGTCATCCCCTCTTAGGTTAAACTACATGATATGCCAAGATATTCCAGAGAACCAGAGAATTTAGACACGTTTGACTGGGCATTAAATTATGAAACATCCAGGCAGTCAAGCTCAACTATAATACAAAATATTTATTACCTCCAATGTCCTTTGAAATTCCATTTTGGAATGTGTCGTTGAGTTCTCTGCTCCTGATAAACCCTTGATTAGCTACAAAAATAAATTTCACTTTAATATACCTTTTAGTCGGGCTGTACATAATGTCTTCCCATTTTAGAACATGTGTCAGTAGTCCCTTGACATTGCATCCAAATGAATATGGCCTTTTAACATCTTTGATTACAGAAAGTTCAAATGACTGCATCCAAATTATTACTTACAGTTAGTGGTATTATCTGGTCACCAGGAACAACAGTTGTTGGTACTTTTCTCTTGACCACACCTGAGGAAATTAGTAATTTCAATGAGAAATCTTTATGTGGAACAGCTGACCAATGACAGAGACTTTAATTACTTTTCTAATGATAGCTCACCTTTTTTCTCTATCAAGTCTCTTCCAGGATCAAATCTATCAACATTGATATCAACTGCTTCTTCTCCTAAAAAGATTAAGTTTCTGAACTTGACACCACATTTAACATCTGGCAACAAAATTCTAGGAATGGTAACAAGGATTCCTGCTAGAACAAAACTAATGAAATTGCACAAAATCATGTCCCTGAGCATCATGTCCTCCCACTCTAGTTCCCAATTGACTTGGCAGCATCCAAGGACAGGAAGGCATGAGGTCAAAAACAGATCTCTGCAACAGAACCCACAACTAAGAATCACTGAATCTATACCTCTGTATCCCATAATTAACAAAAGGTTTTGATCCTTGCAAAGTGCTTAATCCTAATAGTACATGTATGTACAAAAAATCAAATTCATTATTGACTAAAAACATAGCTTCAGCTTCCTGTAATAGAACATTAATAGTATTAAACTTACTTGAATCAATAGAAATGGATCCAATTAGAAAACACTCATAAGGTGATGATGATTGTTTGAAGTGCTTGATAGCTAGCCTTATTGTTTTCTCATTAACCAATAACCTTAAATTCCTACACCAAAAATAAATCCATAGAAGGTATGAAAATCACCAACAAAAAGTAGTCCCTGACGATGGGTTTGAAACCCAAAAGCTAGGACTAATATTGTCAAAATAAATATATGTGGATGAAAACAAATGTAGTACAAACTTTGAAAAGGTATGGCACACAGTGCTGCTGCATGGAATTGATATCATCAGTTGACTAAGTCAGAGAGAGAGATCACTTCTCATCCCACACTATGCCACACTATCGTGTTCATAGCACAGCCCTTTTATACCATGACTTAAGCCTTTACATACTAGAGCAGATTTTGTATGATTGTGAAAAGGTCATGGCAAGATCAATGCCTTCAGTGTGTCTAGAACTTTGACATGTCTTGCCATTACAACCATGTTTCTGGTACAAACTCTTCACAGTCATATGAAATCTGCTCTATGCATCAGATGAAAGCAGGGATCTCGCACCCTATGACTCTTTTAATATATGTTGCACAACAGCGCCTCAATGAGAGCTGCATGATTTGTCAGTCATGTAAAATCTTAGTAATTACATGTACTGCCAAATATTTTTTGTTTTTACCTTCTTGAAACTAGGTGCAATACTTCAGGACTTCCCTGGGGCTTTCTATCCCTATTAAAAAAAATGTAGCTGAGAAATCTAGAACTTCCAACTTCTGTCAAAAAAGCATAAGCAAGATTTCTTACCACCAGATTTGTTTAGTTGGAGGGAAATGAAATGGCTGAATAACTACTCCACTGTTTTCTCTGTTTAATAAATAGATAAAATTATACATTCATTTGAGTCATTCCTCTCATTAATACTCAGTTGTCTTGCATTTCATAACATAATAACAAGCATAATTACTTTGGGTGTCCAGGAACACTTCCAGTTTTCTGTTCTTGTCTACCAGCATTTGGAAAAAGGGCGGAATTCACAGGCAAAGTCCTCGTGTTGCTGTGTGAAGGTTGAGTGCAAGCCATATCTGTCCTTTGTAAACAATTACAAACCTATCGCCATATAACCAGAAAAACAACATCATTCAATGCTTTACCAGGCTGTATTTGAGTCTAATTATATAGTTATTTGTTTTGAATGGTGATCAATAAAACTTTTGAAGATCTTTTTCCAAGAATTTTGATGTTGAACATTTGTTGTTGCTTGTTGTCATAAAGAAGTCGACGCCGCCATTACAGTTCACTTTTATCGAACTAAAATTCCAACCCACGAAGAGTAATACAGCCTTTTAAACATACCTCGCAGTAAATAACAAAGATTTCAAGCCCTAGTTACCTGTAATGATGCTAAAAAGTCTCATTTTTCTCTCATTTTCGAGCCAAAAATCCAACAATTTTGAACAATTTTGGAAACAGAAACCAAATCTGGCGCTCACAATGGTGTTCGTTCCCAAGCTCCTCTCGTGCGGCTGGAAACGAGGTTGTTACCGGAACCGGAAGTCTTAAAAAATATCTTTTTATGAGCTCTAGAAAAAGCTATAAATGAAAAGTTAGATATTCTTATAAGAAGTAATTAAATGAAACTGAATTGCATGATTTAAAGATTTTGTTTTTTTTAGAATGAAAATGAGATATTTTGCAATTTTCATTTGTTTTGATTTTAAAAAGTCTGATTAGATTTTTATTGAAAAAAAAGTTATTTTGTTGATGGTTCATAAATGTATCATTCGTATCCAGGTGGTTATTTTTGCTTAGCGATGTTCAGCACGTTTTGTTCTTGCTGTGTTTGGTACGAGTGAACACGAAGTGGGTCAAAGTTCACATATAGTCACGTGACGGTACAAAACCATGCTGAGTATCACGCACGACATAATAGGAGAGAGACACGCACAAGTCAAATGATGAGAGAAATAGTGTGGCCAGAAAACTGTAAGTAATACTTCTTTCCTTTACCCAGTTTCTCCCAATATACCACAGAATCCTTAGTAGTGGTGTATTTAAAATATCTGCTCTTGAGAATGGCTCAGAGAATGATTCCTTGCAGGTAAACTGTATGGCGCTTTGTTCGACGTCTGACTGCCAAGTAAACAAAGTATGACTCGTCTCTCTTTTCTAGGAACTGAATAAAACCTAAAAATATAATTGTTGTATGGGTGAACCATCAAGAGTAGAATACTGAGAAGAATTTTTCATGGCGTTGCTTTTTCAATGTTTCTCATATAATGATCACTTAAAAATAATTTTTCTCATGATAGTCCTTCATACTTGAGCCAGGAAGAGTCTGTTTTGTGTAGCGCCTTTCCAGAGCCGATTCAAATCTTTTCATCAAAATTTATTCCAAAATTAACATTTATAAAGTCAAGAACATTTTGTCGCTCGTTGAAAAATTCTCTACTTTTAATGACTTTAAGAACTCTCCTCAAACGATGATTTTAAGCCATGTACTTAAAAAACAAATGTGCTTATGATAGTTTTAAATTGTTGTATGAACCATACATTTTTCTACTAGAATATCATGAATTTACTGTATAATTCAGAGAAATATTTAGTGTTTCGTTGAGATTAAATTTTAGGGAAAGTTATTCTTATAATATTAGACGCTACCACGTTTCACGAATCACTCACGCAAGCACGCAATACGTTGTCATACACGTAAATAGAGCGTCTAGTTGTCATCGCTATGCAAATAAGGAAACAGTTGCTTAGAGCTTCTAAGTGTGACGTACTTCTTCCGGTCCTAAATGAAAAGTACGTCTGAACGGTTTTCAGAACTTTTTCTTCATAGCAGGAATTATTGCACAGGTCCCTAGTGGGAAAACAATTGTATTTTTATTTTTTTCTGGCTTTATATAGACTATGGAAAGTTATAGTGCTTAGAAAGGAGGTTATTCCGAGCGATAGACCCTTTGGAAATAAATTCGGAAAAATTAATTTCCGACCTCGCTGGGATTCGAACCCACGACCTTTGGATATGTACTACCGACACTCTACCAGCTGAGCTACAGGTCAGACTGGGAGCAGGCCGGGGTAAAATAGATGTTAGGTCGATTGAAATGCAATGATATGAATATGTGGACCGCGTGGCTTTATTTTAGCTAATCTGAGGAGAAGCAACCGGAAATACGTCACAATTTAAAAGCTCATACTGAAAAAGTTAGAATTTAACGTAACTTTTTTTGAAACTATTAATGGTATATCATTATAAATTATTGAAAATATTTTAGACATTTTAAACACATTTTTTCTTTATACATAGAATGGCTTAGTTTAACATGGATGGTAAAAGCAGGCCAATGCCAATAGAGAAAAACCAACACAGCTTAAAACAAGAATGCTTTGTGAAACAAGAAGCCAAGAATAGCACGGATTCAAATGAGGAACACCCTAAGTCAAGAAAACGACCAATCAGAGACATATCTGCTGGATTCACCAAGGCAGTTATAATTTGCAATTCATCAGAGCTGAGCAAAAGCGAGTCAAACACCTATAGACCTAATAATATCGTTATAGAGCTGCTGAAAAAGAACCCAATGAGATATGGAAAAGTCACCTTCCAAAAGTTCACATCAGAGAGGGAAATTAGACAGGAACTAAGCTTGAGATTCCCGATTCTCAAAACCAGAAAGTAAGCATAAAGAGTAGAACTGCAATTCAGTTTTATCGGGAGAAAGCATCAATTTTATCGAAAACTTGTACTGAAGCAACCTCTGGGACGGCTAACTCACAGATCGAATTGGAATTTAGCGTGTTGGGTTTTTGCGAGAAAAACCGGAGAACCCGGAGAAAAACCCTCTAGCAAAAAAAAAAAAAAAAAAAAAACACTGCCAAAAGCGAGGAGTGTAATTATTCGTTATTTTCTTTTAGATTTTGGTTTGCATCGGCTGACCAGTATGGAAAGTTAAATTTCCGTGAGTTGGAGGAATGGTCAGGACGCAATATGCGCAGATGGCTGCCGGGTAGCTCAGCAATGTACATTATACTTGATGTAGGTATCTAGTTCCTAGTTCCTTTTTCTCGTCTCGTCTCTTCTCGTCTCGTCTCTTCTCGTCTCGTCTCTTCTCGTCTCGTCTCGTCTCTTCTCGTCTCTTCTCGTCTCTTCTCGTCTCTTCTCGTCTCTTCTCGTCTCTTCTCTTCGCTTCTCGTCTCGTCTCGTCTCGTCTCGTCTCGTCTCTTGTCTTCTCTTCTCTTGTCTTCTCTTCTCTTGTCTTGTCTTCTCCTCTCTTCTCTTCTCTTCTCTTCCATTCTCTTCTCTTTTCTCCTCTCTCCTCTCCTCTCCTCTCCTCTCCTCTCCTCTCCTCTCCTCTTCTTTTCTCTTCTTTTATTTTCTCTACTCTTTCCTGTTATCTTCTTTCATTTTCTCATTTTTCTCGTCTTTTTATTCCAGACATCTCGAGTTGATGACGAAAGCGAAGCACGCATGGGTCCAGAACATTCTGCAACCAACGTTACCAACAGTTCTCCGTACAGCGGTATAACATGTACAACAGTTGTCCGAGTAGGTGCATCTACCACAGGTCCTATCTCGTGGCGTGCGAACAGCTCTCAGCGTGCCTTGTTAGACTTTCTGTCCTCGCCTGAAAAGTCTAAGCTGTGCGATACTAAAAAACTAAAGATGTTTGCTATTGATGCCAATGAAAAGAAATTGGATCCTGCGCACAGTCAGTCATCAAAATCGCCCGCTCGACTTGATTTGCGTTCTATGGCTTTGTATACGAAAAATGAACGAACTGACTTAGCATCTGGTTTTTCAAGGAAGCAAGATTATTTTTCACCCACTGACTCTTTGCTCGATGAAAGTACTATATCTCCAAAACGAAAACGAATGTTTAACATTTCTGGGAAAACTTTCTTGCGAGACACAAGTGTGGATCTAGAACAGCAAGCGTTAAAAACAAAAAAAGAGCCCCTTGACTTTGATAAAATATCCTACGAAACCTTAGATAAACCATGTTCAAGTGTCATATGTAAAAATACTCAACAAAAAAATGCCAAATCTTCACCAGAGCTTTTCACTTCGAATGATAATGACTTGAAAGCAAGAACGATCTCAGATGATTGTGTGGAGTGTATTGACGAGAAGACCGCGGATTCAACGCCATCATCTCCACGTGAAGCCGCTCACATACATCATCTCGAGGGCTCCAGAATACCCCCATATCTTTGTCCTTATTTTATGGTCAATCCTCGTGCGCTTTACGGGACTAATCCGCCATTAGGAGAACAAATGGAAAAGGAAAATGAGAATAAACTTTTAAATGGGAACGAAATTTCATCTACGTCACATTCAGAATTTTCTCCTCCTGCCATGCAAGCCATTTACGTCCCTAATATGGGTTTCTTTCCCTGGGGACAAAACCAATCGGGCTTAATGCGCTTACCGGATAAGGGACCTAGTCTTGCTTTAGTACCATTTGAATTTCCACCCTATGCAACTAATGGAAGACTGTTTCAATACGGGAATAATTCAGCAAATACTTATATGAACCAGTCGCTTAGGGATCTGGCGAACTTCAACATGGTACATCAGAATACACCCAAAAATAGTGCACTCGAAGGAAAGGAGGGAAAATGGGATAAACGACCAAAAGGTAGGCGAAAAAATGAAAAATTATCGTTCCGAAACATTGATTTTCCTATGAGATTCACTTCACGAGTAATGCGCATTCTCAAAAGGAAATGAAAGTCTAATACAACTATTTTTACACTCAACCAATCAGCACTTACCAATAATCTTTTATTTACTTTTGTTGGATTTAGAAGAATCGTCCTTTGCTTGTACAGAGGTGTCCATAGAAACCTATCCAGTTGAGCCAGACTTTACCACAAAAGTAAATTTTTTATTTAAGTAAATATTGTTTTAAAGCATTTTAAATAAATTTTAATTTTTAATTTTGACGATGTTAACCATCATTTTGTGACTACAGATTAAAGATAAAGACGTAGTTCATACGTTTCTTGACAAAACTGGGACGGAAGAAAAGGAGGGAGTAGAAGGTTGGTTTTTATTTTTTAATTCAAAACAAACTGTCAAGACATAATTTCATGATTATGCATTTGATAGCGTAACGTCTTTTATTTTTTGTTTTTTTCCTTTGTAGATCAAAATTTAAGCTATAACTGCGAAATGTTTCCTTGCTCCGGACCTTGCAAGGTACACGTATTTCCAATCATGTCATGTCATGTCATGTCATGTCACGTCACGTCACGTCAAGTCAAGTCAAGTCATAGAGCAGATTTCATATGACTGTGAAAAAGTCGCGGCAGAGTCAGTGACGTAAGCGTGCCATTTTGAAGTTCCTTGCCGCGCCTTGACCGTGTCCGCGCCGTGTTCGTGTCGCGACTTTTCCACAGTCATACGAAATCTGCTCTATGTCAAGTCATGTCATGACATCTCATGTCATGTCGTGTAGTGTCATGTGGTATCATTTGGATGTGGTGTCATGTCACGTCACGACACCTCACGTCATGTCATGACATCTCATGTCATGTCGTGTAGTCATGTCATGTCATGTCATGCCAAGTCACGCCATGTCGTGTAGTGTCATGTGGTGTCATGTCATGTCATGTCAAGTCACGTCATGTCGTGTCATGTCGTGTCATGTCAAGTCGTGTCGTGTAGTGTAGTGTAGAGTAACGTACGTCGTGTCGTGTCATGTCATGTGTCCTGTGTCACCTTATGTTAATTCAAATATTTTGATGTTTTTAGGGTGGAGAGTCGTTTGTTGTTGTTCTCAGTCAACCACTAGAGGATCAGTTCAATCAAGCTTCATCATTTTTTGCCAAATTTAACAACAACTCGGTAATTGAGCTGACGCGAGTTGATAATTTCACCCTGAGAGGAAAATCAATTCCAGGTATTTGTGTTAGCAACATTTGTTGGTGAAAACCTCTGGGGGAGGGGAGAGGAGAGGACGGCTATTTCATCTGTCCCGCAGCTGTATCCTATTCTAAATTTTATTTACACGTTTGGATTGATTAACGAAAACAATAGGAAACCATTTTAATAGAGCATTTTTTGCATGAGTGGGAAACGTACGGTACTTACTTACAGCACGTACACGGTACGACATGCCTTGACGCTGAAATGGCTTTTCATTGTTTTCGCGTGAATAGGCCTTTTGCAGCAAATTATCACGTGATTGTAACTGGATGGCAAAAAATTTTTATTTCATTTATTTAAGACAAATGTCACTAGATTTATAAAGCTGTTAATGAAATCTTTTACAGAATACGTTTCTACCCTTTTAACATGCTTTTGATCTCAAGATACTAAACATTTTAATGTTTGTTTGCCATCCAGTGGAGCCTTTCCCAAGGGACCGTGAGCTCAATTCATTCGCTATTGAGGTCAAATATCGTCATGTGACTGTTTGCTGCAAAAGGCCTATTGTCCAGTACATGCACGTGACTACGATTTTGACGCATCGTTTCCCGGAATACGTTATGTCATGTCATGTCATGTCATGTTGTGTTGTGTTATGTTATTTGAGGTTATGTGGAACGGTTTACTGAGAAAAATGGTAAAGGGTGGGTAAGAACGCATAAATGCACCCACTGGTAAGAAAAAACAGAAAGCAACGGACGGTGAATTAGACTGGAGGTACAAAATCTCAAATGAGCGCCTACATGAGATAACTAACACGTTATCCATTCGTGCCTTCTGCCAGCGACAACATGTTGGGTATGTGGGACATATATGCAGATTGAAAAATTGGGCGTTACAGAAACAAGTATTGTTTGACATCAGGACACCACGTAGGGTTTGGAGCAACATAGAGAGAATTTTGGGTGTGGACATGGTCCAAGCGAGAAGAACTATGATGACAAAAACAGTGTTAATGCACCTGATGGATGTAAGACTATCCCTACCAGGCCCAAGGTCCATTAATGCGCCGCGTGGGAAAGATGATGACGATGATGATGTATCAGAAACTTTAATTTTGAGTGTGGAATTATTCAAAATCAGATGGTGCGATATTAATCGATACACTACGTGCCAAGTTAACCAGCATTCATAAGTCAAATCATTTTTTTTCTTCACAGAATCGCATAAGTCAGGCCACGTGACAGTTCGTATCGAGGCAAACGATCATTTAATCGGCCACTCTTCCTACACGTACGAAGAGAGTTTCATTGATGGTTTAAAAAACGCGATACTTTCCGGTGGAAAACAGGGAGAAACGCTGCTACAATTCATGACGTCGTCTGAAAAGGAAAGAAATAAAATGCAAGGTAAGACTAGAGTGTAATTCCTGGGGATAGACTTGATAAACTCTTTGGACATATGCGTCAGAGTAGAGAAGATTTCGTGACCGTAATGGCGCCGTAATTGACGGTCAAGTATTTTCATTGGATAAGCAGTGATCTCGCGCGCTGTGATTGGCTTAAGGATGTTGTCAATTCCGTACTACCGTGACGATACCGCTTGCCATGAAGGTCACAGCCATAGTCGTTTCACTACTCTACTGAAAGACAGAGTGACTGAAAGACATGCAGCAGGGCCCGCAAGGTCACTAAATGATTCTTGTTTCAATTGTAGAAGAATTAACAGATTGGCTAGAGCTTGTACTGTACCTATCAGCTGAAAAAGGCGTCACACACGTCATCGACACGATTCTAGGGTCAATTTATGGAGATGCTGTAAAAACGCAATGTTCAAAAAGAACAATTCAACCTTATCAAGTGGCTCGTAGAAATAACCACGAAGAGCTCTCACAATACCTCCAAAACAAGCTAAACAGGTTTGAAAATGGTTAATAATATCAAATGCATAGAAAGTAAATGCTGCAATACTTTGGGCTGTGTTGGGGTTACTTTAGCCCTTGACTGGTTTCGGATTTTATTAATGACAACAAGAGCAACGGCATTTACTGTGGATTAGCAGAAATTAGCTTTATTCGTGATCTCGAAAAACATATCTCTATCCGTTCCTTTGCTTATAGAAATGATTCAGAAAATAAAGAATACATCAAGATAGAGGAAACTGATAAAGCTGTTGAGGTTGCTGCGAACGAAGGTAAGATGACTTTTTGTGAAATATTTTTTGAAGTTGATTTTCGTCATATGGTTTGCGTTTGAATTTTAGATAATTCACAACACAATGCATAACCGAGGAATTGGAGGGCAGCAAGATTGCACTCTGAAATATTAATCGATTTTATATCTTAAGATTACAATTCATTTCATAATATCTCATAGATTTTGAGCAAGAAACGCCTTTTTTGTCGTTAAGTGAAGGAAAAGCTTCTCCGCATGCACAAGAATACGATGAATCACGTGACATTGACCAGAAAGAGAAAAGCTGTCAGTTAGATGCATTATCAACAGGTACCTTCACTCAGTTGTGTCATTTTTTTGGGGGGGGAGGGGGAGGGGGAGGGGGAGTGATGGAGATTTTCATTCATAAATCAAGTTAATAAACATGTGGAATTGAACGACCTTTCTCTTGTCTTTTAGTAGATTACGAAGGAAAAGCCGATAACCTGCTGTTATTGTCGTCCATCGCTAGTCGAATGGAGACGACCGCTTCTACTACTTCCGTCTCGTCCACCTCAGAAGAAATTTCAAGTGGAACGACAACGTCAAGAGGCAAAAATATCTTGAAGGAAGAAAAAGATAGTGACAGAAATCACAACAGACCAGAGCCATTCTGTTCACATGGTGGATTTCTTAAAAAAGTCTTTGTTTTACCACCAAACTCCTTATATCTGCCGTCGCAGTCTGAACTGTGCAAACTTAGAGGATCGAGAAGTTCTTACTGCAAGGTGTATTTTACGGCTGAAATGAGTGAAGATGATGTATATGATCAAATCAGAAGTGCTTTTGACGATCTAGTGGAATCATCGTACGTTGACTGAAAAATGCTTTGAATATCAAATCTATTTTTATGTATTTTGTACGTCTTTCAATGAAACTTTCACGACATGGAACAGTGCCGTACTGTGACCGTATCAGTACGCGTGTCTCAGTAGACATTATTCATATGAGTGGAAAAAATTCGTAGCCATACCGTACTTTACCGTAACGGTAACTACGCGTTGTGATTGGATGACTCAGAAGAAAACAATGGGAAACCATTTCACTGCTACTGCATACCACACTGTGTACGTGTTGTAAGCCAGTACCGTACGTTTTCCACTCATACGAAAACCGCTCTATCGCGCAAGTTAGACCCGAATGACCCGCGTTTGCCATATCTGTGGTAGAAAAGCTCTAAAATGGCTTTCCTATTTTCAAGCATTATGATTGGATAACGCTTTTCTCGTAGTCTTTGATTGGTTCAAAAGTTGAAGCTATTTGAGAGTCACTGCACCTTTGGTTTTTCAAACTGATACGATGTTTTTCATGACATGACAAATCGCCTACGTTTTTCATTCCTCGTTCCGTTTTTCCTCATGTTTGTACTTTTTTTCTAAAACAGATTTCGCTTGGCAGTCGTCGATCAAACTGGTAAACTCGTTTTCTACGATGGATTTTGGACAGGTAAAGTAATAAGAAGGAAGCTTCGTGGGAATTCAGTCTTGTACGTTATACCGGTTAATGAGAACGAAGACCAAGAGGATGAATGAAGACAAACTTAAAGTGTCATTGACCAATGGTCTCATCTCGTAGTACTATTATGTTAAGCCTAGGTCAATAAGCCTTGGATTTACAGACCTTAGTAAGCCCATACCATGTAAAGCCCTAGCACAACAAGACTGAGGAAAAGAAAAGAAAAGGCTGCCGCATTCCAGGCATAAAATGCACAACAACATCTGCGGTGTAGTACCTACCAACATCTTCCCGTGTTGCATCAGAGAATTAGTCAATTTTAATTTATTAGTTAATGTCAATCAAAGCATTCTGACTCTTCGATACGATCAGGTCAAAAAATAAATCGATAACTGTTTGGAAAATAAATAATTAAATTTGTCAGAATGAATATTTTTGTTAAGATCGGAGTGGGAAAAACGTGATTAAAAATGTTGGTCAGTAAAAACCGCGTTCCTTACTTGCTTTCAAAAACTTTATATGTGTCGCTTTAAGACATTCATTTATTATGAATTTCTATACCTTTTTATTTTATATCTGTTATTGATAAATAAATTTCGGGACCATACTTCCAGACGCAATGCTGAAGCATCGTATGGCTTTACGGTTCAGCTGGAGATTTCGGCCCCAACTCCGCTATCCCAGGTATGTATGATCAGGGAGCTCGACCAGAAGTAAGACTTAAGGCCTTAAGGGAGAGGTTAATCGGCCCCTAGACCGTATATGATTAACCCCTTGCTATGATCAGGGACAAACCCCGTGATGTGCGCATTTCTTTGGTAACTATATAAACTACGCTAAAACTGTGTTCCGTGTGGGATGAAAGTTGAAAGACAAAATGCTTTTCGAGATTAAAGTTTTCACGGGAATGTCTTGTGTTTATTCTGTATTAAGACATTACGACAGTTTGACTTCAAAAAACGGAAACAAATTCTTTGGTTTATAAAGCATTCTCGTCAAAAACAATGGACCTGCGCAAATCGTTCAAGATCATTTGTTCATTCGAGTCAAGGCTTCGGAGGGCGGCTGATTTCTACCAATCTGATTTCAACTGCAGAGCTATAGCTGGGCTCCAAGCTAAGGTGAATTCCCAAAGATCGAATAGGAATTTAGAACTTGATTTTTGAGGAGAAAGAGAAAACCGGAGAACCCGGAGAAAAACCCTTGAAGCACATGAGATAACAAACAACTCTACTCGCATGAGGTAGCAGGTCCAGGGATCCGCGCGCACTTTTATTGCAGAATATTGTTTTAACGTGGGGAGTCTGGGCACTAGTGTGCCAACGATTGTAAAGCGTAGAAACTCTAGTTTTAGCGCAGAAAAATAACATTTTATCGACCAAACTGTCGAAAACGATTTATTAAAAACTATTGTGCACCGTGCAAAGTAGGTGCTTATTCTCATTTTTTTAAAATTTAAAGAATTTTATCGATCTAGAAAGGCCAGCGAGAATATCGCTAACATCGGGTTGTAATTGGGGTTCGTTCTCTTCTGTTGTTCTCTAACTCTTGAAATAATACGGTGACCCGATGTTTTTTTTCCTTTTATTTAAGGCTTCATTTACTATTCTTGCGATATAGAAAATAAAAATACTATGTCTATTGACAAAATCATCGTCAATTTTCCACATTTTTACAATCCTGTACACATTTGGAGGCTCTTAGCTGCGTAGAATTTTACTTCTAGAATATAATTTCAACCAAATTTACACTCACATGAAGCATTTTTATTAAACAAAATGCTAGAATAACCTTTCAGCTATTACTGGGAACAGTTTTTTGCTTTTGGTCGCTGAAACCGTTTACGATCTGTGGACTATATTGAATATAGCCTATGAGCAAAATCACCGCCAATCATCAAAAATACCTACTTTTACGACATCGCATAGTTCTATAACCAATATAGTGACCCCCTCTTTTTTCCTCGGTTTTTGACTTGCCGAACAATGATCTTTAATGTTGGTGTTGTGTGATCGTCCGGGTGTATAGTATAGTCTTGAGAAAGACTGTTGTTGACATCTGACGTTTCGAC
>WUAP02171226.1:0-23742 GCA_015163945.2 Stichodactyla helianthus | reverse complement strand
TGGGCATTCTCGTCATTATCACCCTAAGCGGGACCAAAACACTGATTTCAAACCCTAAAAGGGACGACGAGGACCCCTGCCCCCTTTTTTAAGGGAGTCCCTCCCCCGGGGGGCTAGGGCTACAGGTTTTTTTCAAACATCGCGAAAGGCGTTCCCTCTGTATCGCCGATAAGCTCACATAATTGAGATAATAGAATAACGATGTTTAAGTTAAAATCTTTTTTCTGTCAAGTCTAGAAGAGTTACCAGATTGGTCCAGATGGACATCCATTTACTGTGGTAACGGCTAGGGCTACACATTTTGAACTCATGGATACGCGAATTTCGTTGGCGTGTGCGTTTGTATGTACTTTGAGCGCCCCAAAAGGATAGCAATTGTCCATGACTTTTCAAAACTGATTCGTTCTCGCACCACGAGGAGCAGGAAGCAAGAAAGAGCGAACGCGGAACACGAACCTCCAAGAAAGTCATGTGACTTTGCGTAAGCCGCTTCGTTAATACAATATATAATAATAAGTCATTAGACTGATAGATAGAAAACCGAAACCTAGATTCGGCCTATTGCAGGTAGTCCGAATAATAATGTAGAGTGATAGTGTACCCAATTAGTGCGCAAACGCTGGAGTGACTAGGCACTTGCCTGCAGTTCCAAAAGAAACAATGTTTTTCGTGTTTTTTTCCCTCTTTTCTGAAAATCTTTTTTCATGAATATTGTTTTTGCGCTCTTTTTTTTTTAGCCTTTCTCCTCTCCCCTCCCCCCAGGGTTCCACATATTCCCTAGGGATACAAGGTTTGTTGACGTTTTGAGCCAAGCGCGCCATTGTTCATGCAAAGAAGAAGACACCACGTTGGATTCTCAAACAAACGATCATAGCTGATCTAGCATGACTAGAGTCAAATGTGCACCCTTCTGCAAGCCCAACTGCATTCACAAACACCACGATCTCTTACTAGCAGTCCTCAACAGTCCATCGGACAGCAAAGGAGGTAAAAAGGTTGAAAATAATGGCGGTTTGGAAGAACTTGAAGCGTGCGTTCAAAACTATTTGAAGAAAGGATGGCAAAAGAACATGGTCGTTCCAGATGCCGAGAAGGAATACCAGTTCCCTTTGGTGCACTGGGCAAGTGTTCTTGGCAAGCTGAAAGCACTGGAATGGCTGATCAAAAATGGTGAGAATTTTATCATTTTATCATAAAAAACTGGTTCAAGTAAGCTTATTTGTAGATATAATTTGCATTAACAAGATTGACAAGCTTTATTTTGGTATGCATGTGCAGCTCTCGGTATCAAAACGTCAAACTCTAAAACATCTTTTACTAAATATTAAATTTATTGTCGTTTTACTTTTTCGTAAGATTTTCTGTCAGACTGTTCTCGGACACAGTTCAGTAAACTTACGTTTACTTTCAGTTCGAGAAAAGCAGAGAAGTTGACGTTTTGAAAATCTGTCGTAAATGCCATTGCAAAGTAAGCAGACAAGAAGCTTCAATGATAGTCCTCTTCAGTCTTTTCAACAGTGACGAATTTATATGTTGAGAATGATAGAACTTTACTGTGCATGCATAAGGCAATGCCAGCTTGTCAAATAAACCTTAAAGGGGAACTAGCATCAAGATTATTCAACATTTAATTTAGCTAAAACTTCGTTGAAACTACACTGAAAGACTCTCAAGAGCTGTTTAAAAACTGGTTAGTTTGTTTTCCGAAAATTCTCATGGGAAGTATTAGATTTTTATGAATCTTTAGAGGTATCAGTGACTTCATACACTCCACACAAAAATTTACTTCCATACATTTCTTTGTAATTTGTAGAGTGCTTTCAGTCACACTGTTGAATAGTTACAGTAGATAAATTTATCTAATTTACAGTAGTTAGCTATTTAGTTGACGTCACCTAAAATAGTAAATGCACGCCAAAATAATGGTCGTGTGAATTCGGGGGGCTTACTTTACCAGAGAATGTGTGAAAAGACAGTCGATTGTATCATTGTTTCCCCCCGGATATTCAGACCATTGGCACATGAATTTTGAATTTAGGAGACATCACCTAAAGTAGTAAGTTAGTTATCTAATTTAGGTGACGTCAACTAATCAACAGTGTGACTAAAAGCACTCTAATTGAAATATCTCAACATATTAAATGATCTACATTGAAGATCTGGTCAGAAAATGAATCCTTAGGCCTGGTTCAGATGTCAAACTTTTGCCACGTCAAATCTAATTGCTCATTAAGGCTAAGAAAATGCCGAGAACTACTATATAAGGCATCAGCTCTATTACTTAGCACCAGGAGACAGCATGGGTTAAGTTTGGTTTTCATAATTCTACTAGTTTCAAAGAAACACAGTGCTCATTCTCAAAGGCAATTAGATTTCAAGCAACAAAAGTTCAATGTATGAAATGGGCCTTAGTCTAACCAATGTAAGAAAACTTCTTCACACAAAATTTTAGTGTTAGAGAAATAAAATTAAGAAACAAAATATTAAAGAAATATATGGAGCTGAATGCTTAGGTTGAGTGTATGATGTCAAGTGTATGATTTTGACACTAGTCCCCCTTTAAATGCATTTTTAGTCTAGGGATAGGATGGAAGTTAGGATTAGGATTTATGCATCTATCAGCAGCTTCCCTGAGGGGTCATCCCCAGAGCTGACCAGGGGGATTGTAAAAGGTCAGAAAAATCTTGATAATTTTCCCAGGAGTTGGGGAGTTGGCCCTTTCAAAGTCCCCTGGTTAAGGTTTTCCATGACCTACAATCTCCCATCATTTTGCAGGGAACCAGCTTCAAGTAAGATCAATTTAACCACATTCTCACCCCAACTTTCCAACCATAAAACAAAGTTGAGCATTTTCCTGACCCCAGGGGCAATGTTTGCATCCAATCTTCCTGTATTCTCACACCTATCTCTGTGGTTAGCCCAGGGGTCGACGCCTTAGAGAAGTTGCTGATAGGTGCATTACTCATAATGCATGCATGTAGACATTTTCAATTGAAGTTTTACAATATGAAGATTCTTAATTATGAAATTAACAGCACTTTTGTATTTAGGTTTTGACCCCACAGTCAGAGCACCTGTGAGCCAAGAAACAGCTCTCCACAGATGTTTACTGTGCCTTGAACTTTCTGAAATTAATCTTCCCAGAAAACCCCTTGAACGCAAAATGGAGGCCATCATTGACTTGCTTAAGGACTGCCTGGTGTTAAAGGACAAAGACTTGGATACACCATTACATATTGCAGCAAGACAGCTGCTAGAAGGACGGAGAAAATATCACTTTGAAGAATGCTTCAAACTACTGCTTTCAAAGTTGAAGGAAAGTTTTCCTGATAAACTTAAGGAAATTCTAGATGCACAGAATAAGGCAGGAAATACAGTGGTGCATATCCTCGCACGCGGTGATGAGGCCTTTTTTCCACTTCGCTCAGTGATCAATGATGGAGCAGTTGCTTCTGTTATTAATGCTGAAGGCAAAACCCCCCTCGATGTTGCCACTGAATGGGGATCCATTAGGGCAACAACACTTCTTAAAAGGGTTACAAATGAGAGAATGTCCAATTCTACAGATGAAGTAGAATTAAATGGAATTGTGAATGGTACAGATAAGGTGCAGGCACAAAATGACACTTCATGTCCAGGTGTGTCACATCATCCTGTGTGCACATGCAAGATCAAAAGGGAACAAAGTAATGTAAGTTTCAGTTGATAATGAATACCAGCATTTATTGGTGTGTTAATTATATTTGAAGAAGCAAGAAAGGTATCAAGAGGTCCAAGTTCAATTGCCAGTGATGTTACATCCTTGTTTAAACTTCTTTCCATTCTGTGTAGCTTTAATTAGCTTTAAATACTGGTAAAACAGAGTATGGATGGAGAGAGGGGGTAAAGGGTGCACCCTTTGAAAGCTTTATACACAAGCCCCTGACTTGGGAGAATTGGGCAACCACTCCCTGTGCTTTTGAAGAAATTACCTTTACAGAGTCAAAATGGCTCAAGCATGCACCCTAAACTCCATTAATGATTTCATTATTCAAACATTGAGTTGATTATAAACTCTGAGTGTTCATTTATAAGCTGTTTTGACTCTAAGCAAAATGTGCTCTGGAACTGCTAGTCTATTTTAAAGTTGTTTGAATTATTTGTATTATTTTTGATGTAGAATATCAATTCGGAATTTATGCAATATGTATGTGGTAAGTGCTGTGAGCTATGGGGCAACCAACTGAACCCTTTCATTTAGATTTGTGTTTCCTGTGTGTCTGAATGAATAGCAAGAAAAATCTCAATATCTGTTGGTATATGTTACAGAGCCTTTGTGACCTACAGTTACTGCCTCATTCTCTGCACACACAAATTTATAGATCTAGAAGTTTCAGCAAGGTTGTGAACAATTTAGTGACTTTAAAGAGAAAATTGCTGTTCTTTTTTAGTTTCTCAACACTGTTGGATATTGCCAGTCAATATTTAAGCTCAACCAGTATGTGCATTTCTTCCTATATTCAGAATTCACAGGATAATATAACCCCAGAAAATTTTAACTCAGGTAAATTATCTGATTAGCTGTGCATATGCAGCAATTGTTTCACAATATTTCTCAAACTCATGAATTAAATTGAGGAGAAAACAAAGTAAATCACTACGGTGAGGGTGGTTCGGATATGTGATCTTAATTTGGCCAACTTTTGTCTGATTTTCTCCAAGAATTATTCATGGTTTGAGAAGTTGATCAATTAACACTTGATAGAGTGCTTCATTCTCTATCCAACACCTCAAAGTCAGTCAAAAAAACTTGGCTGCACTTAATTTTTTCAAACTACTTCTTGGTGCATGTTTAGATATTGGATGAAACACTCTTTCCTGTGTCTTATCTATTTATCTGTTATTATCAGTGTCATGTATATACCCAAAGTCTCGGATAAAGTTTAAAATCTTACATATTCTATACCATGCTACAGGTTCTTATATAGTGCATTTCATTCAAGTCTCATTGTCAATTAAGGATTTAACAGGCTGCATTTAGGATTTGCAGCCACACAGGTTCCAACAAGTAAATTATTAGTTTTGTTAGTCACTCCGGTACTCTAGTTTCAAGTTCATAAAATATTACCATAACTGTATTTGTTGATTACAGGCTCATTTACTCAATTTGGATTACCAATAAAGCTGCACATATTTAAATTTTCAGATCAAAACAGTAATCTCCTACTTGATGTGCTGAGAGGAGCAGGACTATGGAGCAGTGTTAAAGAACTGGCCATCAATAAGAGAAAAGAGGAGGAAAAGGTTTTGACTGTTAAACTGGAGGAACTCCAAGGTAAAAACAAAAAATGTACCACTGAAAAAAGGATCAAATTCAGTCCAGCATTTATCATACTTGTCCAATACTCTGACAAATTTATGCATGGCATTGTATTGTATTCTATTCTATTGCGTCGTTCTCAATTGTATTGTATTGTTAATCTATTGTTATGTGAATATAATACAATACAATGCTATGCATAAATTTGTCAGAGTATTGGACAACCCTCGCATTTATCTATCTAGAACTTACTTAACATTTTTAGGAGCAAGTGGGGTGTAGTTGGTTAGTGCGCTGACTGCTAAGTGAAAGGTTCAGTTCAGGGCCATAGCCCGGATTTTCTTAAGGGGGGACCCTAATTAATTCAAAAATCCACCATTTTGTTTGAGCCCCCAAAATGCTGAACCAAAAAGAAAAAGGGGGACATCAAAAAGCCATTTCGTTTGACTCCTGCAAACCACCGAACCAAACAAAACAAATAAGCAAACAAACAAAAGAAAAAACCTAAATATGAAAATTACCACATAAATTCTAAAAAGCTGCCATTTTGTTGCCATGATGTGTGGAACGGGGGGGAGCCCTGGCCCCCTTGGCCCTCCCCTTGCCTACACCCCTGCCCCTGCAGTTTAACCTCTAGCACTTGTTTCAATATCTCTCTGATCCATGTAGCATTAGCTTTAAATACCCTTAAAACAGAGCACTGAAGTAGAGAGGGGTAAAGTGTACACTAACTGTCAGCTTCCATTGATACCAGCCTCTTAGCTGAGGGAACTGCTGAGGTTAAGTATATTATCCTTGTACTTATGATGGCCAGTGATCCTAAAACAAACTCTGCATAACCATTATTGTAGACGTGTGACCCTAATAGCATCTCAGGACAATTAAATTTGTACCTTTCAGACAGACATCAATCAAATTATAATGGTTAGTTTCTGACCAATCACAGAAGATTAATTTGATTGACGAATATCTAAACTGCAATCTTGTCTGAAACTTTAGAGTTGCACTTCAATGGTAATGGTTATAAAGTTTTAGAAGCAGTCAAGTCCAAACCAATTCTCTTGGGAATAATTACTTCCTGGAAAAAATCCTACTTCTTCTTCTGATGGTGGGGAAGGACATTTTAAATCAGGGTTAAATAACAAGATTTTGGTTATATTTAGAGAACCTAATAAACAAATCAAGTCGAAAATTTGTTCAATAGTTAGTCAGTTGTGCGGCAATCAGACAACAGTGTCCGAACTTTTTGGTGACTGTAACACAACACATAGCACATGACAGTTAGGGGCCAATTGGTGAATTCATTTGCATTCATTTTTTCAGCCACAAATGATGCCATTGAAGATGCCGAAAAAGTCGTGGAGGATACATGGGCAAAGATCACTTCAAAGGAGAAAGAACTTGAGAGGATCAAGAAAGAATTGGCTGAGAAGAAAACAGAATTAAATCATATAAAAAACGAACATCAAGAGTTGAAGAGAAAGAGGAACCTATTGAATAATGAGTGCAGTCAGCTTGAGAAAAAACTTCATTACTGTGACAGCCTATTGAAGGTAAATGAGGAAGATCCACCAGAAAAACCAAATGCCTAGTTACTATGGCAACAACTGGAATTTTATTATGTGTTGGAACACAAGAAAAACCAAACTCCTAGTTACTGTGGTGACCAAACATGTTACTATGGCAACAACTGAGATTTTATTATGTATTGGAACCCAAAAGGAAGGACAATTTCTGTGTAGGTCATAATTTTGACCAGTTTTAATTGAAGTAGTAGATATCTTTTTATATTAATCTTATAGTAAATTAAGGCATTTTGTTCCTATGGAAACATATTTAAACAATAGTTTTTTGTACAAGTTGTGACAGCCATGTTAGAGACAGTCCCTAATGAGGGAAGTTTAGGAGAAAATGTCTTTTTATCACGAAACGCTACTATGGCCACTGTTATCATGTGAAATTCAAGAAATATTTTTCCTATAGGTTTTTGGTCTTTTGCAAGTAAAAGAAGATCCATTTTTTTAATGACTTCTCAGCATCATTTATTATGATGACAAATGATTTCTGTCTTCAAAAATATCAACTGTTAATAAAAGAGATTAAGATGTGCAAATGGATTCTAGTACAAAAGGTACATCAAACAATCTCTTAGACTAATGGATATCAAAAATGAATGTTGAACACCATGTCCATCATTAGGGTATGAAGTGTATAATGCTTAATATTATGCCTATGTGTGAACAAGTATCGGATTTAGGACAAATATATTTGGTTGATCTATTGAAATTTATGCTGGAACACAATAAACTTCATTTAAGTCCACACAAGCTACATATATCATTTCGAAAGAAATGGCCGGCAGCTTGACAGTGTGTACCAGGGAGAGGCAGTTGTAGTTAAGTTGGCCAGAGTCTTTGTTTTTAGCTAAATCTCTATTGATGACACACTTGCTTCAATCTCTCTTAAATTCAAATTCTCTCAAATGTAGCTCTGGCTTTGATATACCCTTAAAATGGAGCTTCCATGGTGGTGAGAGCAGGTAAAAGATGGTGGCCACACTCTTCTTTAATCCAGCCTTTCTTAATAATGAAGCTCAATATCTTCTAGTCCAGGCATTTTTCAGTAGTTGTACAGGCAGCAAGTGATTTCTCTCTCTCAAACTGGAATGAAATAAATCAAAGTCTACTTTTTGTATCTTGTTGAGGTAATGCTGACAGGATACCTGAGGAAAAAGGAAAATGAAATCCCATTTGAACTTTTTTGAGAAAGACTCCTAAAGCAGAAATAATTAATACAGGAAAAGTGCTTAGGAATAATTAACCTCTTTTGGGCAAAGGTATTCACTGAAACTGGTTGACTGTCACATATAAGATGTAATTTTCTTCTGTCTGTGTAACAAAACTGTGTCCTCTTTAATCTTAATCTGGCCTCATTTATCATTGCCAATGGCAATAAGTTTGCAAACAAGCTACAAAGATGCAAATGCTCCTGCAGTGACAGTAAGGAGCAATAAGTGATCACCAAGTGGTTATAAATTAGAAATCTGTAACGTGCAAAGCACAAAATGCATGTGGTGTTAATGTTATCTCCATATTAAAGGTTTTTATTTTGTGTTTTCTTGTTTTTCACCCTACACAAAAACCAACTTAGTTGACTTAAAATCCAATCCAAACTGGTGTACCACTTTTGGCTTGGGAGACAGGCATACACCCAGCAAGTTCAATACAAAAACAAATTACATTTTTTACTTGCAATAACCAGTTATGACTTGTTTTAGGACTTACTGATGGTAGAAGAGCTCTAACTGCAGCCTTTGGAACTTTAGATTTAAAAGATCTGGCCTGTAAAAATCAAGATTCACAAAGTTGTAAATATCATTTCCAAAAGAATTATTTGAAATATCAAGAGGAATCAGATTTAAGTATATTCTTACTGTTGAGAGGTGAGTGTTGGCTAGACTAGCAAGCTCATAGGCCATCTCTTTGACAGGTTGTGATTTACTGCCCTTGATAATATCTTGATGTGAAACATTATGCTGTAATAAAAAAAAGCATGACTACTTTGAATCCAAAACTCCATAGTTATTGTAATTTCTACATCCCAAATTGTACACACATGAAGTGATCTCATACAGATTTTTGTCAGAATTTGTAACATTTTAAAATTATATAATTAAATTTAAATATACAAGGAAAAAAGCAGTTTGTGATGCTGTCTGTGGGACCAGCAAAACTGACCAGCAGCATTCTAAAGAGCAGGGGGTGCAATTGGATTGGGGAAGAGATGTGCTAGAGTGGCCTTTCTCATCCCACTGCCTTTGGGGGTTCCTCTACTTTAATCCCTAATCTCCTTGGGTCACTGCACAAGCTATACTAAATTAATAGGCAAAATATAAATGTAGGATTACCATACCTTAATAAGAATATCATTAGGAATATAAACCTTCCTTTTGTTACCATGATATGGAGCTGCTCTGAGAAGTGTTACTATGCCAATAGCCTTGCCAACATGACTAGCTGCATGGTCAGAGTGAACATCTTTAATACCTTGGGAAAAATACAAAAAACTGTCAATGAGCTGAACATCTATCTTGGAGGAAGACTGGAATTTTATGGATATTCTCAGAAGTGTTTGAAAAGGATGTAGTGCAATCTTTTAAGATGGGTTTTACATTCACAGAAACCAGTTCATATCTGTTCCTTTAGGACTGATTATTGTAAAGGGGAGGCCTTGATTTTATGTGAGGATTTAAGAAAAGAGATAAGCAACTGTAGGCCAAATGTCAGAAAATTTTCTGTCAAACTTGTTTCAAATAATGTAATGGACCATCTCGATCTGTCTCTTACCTGAAGACTCTAGTATAAGATACAAAACAGATGACACAGTGTTTTCACAGTATTCTTCAAGGCTTTTTATACTTGAATGTGGTCTATCTTCCAGGTTGCTTTCCTAAAAGCATTTTTTAAAATTGCATTTAACATAATGTCTAGTTTTATCAAATAAGGCGGAAAGTAAGCTTAGGGACCATTCATTATTTATGCTGGGGGGGGGGGCTGGCAAGAATGAGGGGGGCCATCAAAAAATTCATGACAGGATCACAAAAATGATATGCATAGAAAGAGGGAATGACTGGAAACAAATAGCAGGAAACAGCCCACCCCAGCCCACCCCTGCAATTCGCGTAATTGTGGAACACTGCACCCTAAGTCAAGCTTCTCCAGCTTGCCTTTAGACTGCTGGTCAATATTTTTTTACATACCTTACATATTAGAGCTAATGTCTGCAAACAAAGGAGACTTATTCCATCCCTGTCAGTGACATATCATCACTTAACTACATACCAATCATATATTTAGGAGTGGCAATGTAGCTACATCTTTATTTTATATCTAGACAAGATGCTCTAAGAGCATAGACTGGGTTGCCTATATGCTGTGTGCCAGTCTTGAGGTGAGCATAGGCAACCCAGTGTATGCTCTTAGAACATCTTGTCTAGATAAAAATGAAGCTATTGAAGCCGAGACTGCAATTTGTAATAGATAGACAAAAACTGACAGCATTTTTAGACTGGTTTGCCACAGGCAACCCAGTAAAAATTAAGGAGAGGTTAGGAAGAGGTGAATCCCATTTTCCCATTTACACAAAGAGCTGCTGCACAGCTAGCTGTTGGTCAGAAATTTTCAATCTGATTTTCAAAATTTACTCTAAAGTGGCCCATTTATATTTCATTTTAATTTCTAATGATTTTATTTCAAAAGTAACTTACTCTGGCATCAATTAATCTGATAAACCACATCTTGGATAAATTGTGCTTTTCAACAGCCTCAGTCACTGCTATGGCAACAGGATGCTGTGGGGGCTTGGCCTGAAAATACAAAAGCCATCAGATCTTCATACATGATATACATATTTATATACTTAATTCCAGTTTGCTTCAAAGGCACAGTAATTATGGGAAAAATTCCTGCAGCTTGTAGTGCAACATCATTGTGCTGCAAGTTGAAGAGCCACCTGATTAGCTCAGTTGGTAGAGCATTGGTCTGTTGTTTGGGATGTCATGGGTCTTAAAATAACTAAGGAGAAGGTGCTGTCTTTGTAATAATAGCCGCAAATGGTTATACCTTTATATGGCTCGGATAATCACGTTCATGGTGGTCCTGTCCCTTTCAACTTAAGAGATGTTAAAAGAGGGCCACAAATTTGTCAGTTGAATTACTGTTATGTGCTACCCTATATGAATAAGTGAGGGTTGATTTATTTATTTTTAGATGTTTTTTGTATTTATTACTTTCTTTACTATGTATAGTAGCTAGCAACCTTTTCTAATTCTTGCAATTAAAAAACTTTTTTGTAGAGTTGTTAATTTGCAGGCAATTTGCAACATAATAATAATTTATTTTCCAACTTATAACAGCCTAACTTAGCATTCTTCATTTTCACATTATGTCATGCTGGTCATGCTGGTGTTTTTAACAAAAGATTTTTCATTAGTTCCTTTTTTCTGTACCAACAACATTACCACCATCTTTTTGTCTTTTGATCCTTTTGGAAATGATTGCAAATAATAGCAGATAATCTAGTTATAACAGTAAAGTAACAAGTCCCTTGGGATACCCAGCCGTAGCTACAACCTTTTCCTACCGCATAGATTTGTTCCATTGTATCTTTCCAAAACTGTATTCTCATTTTTCCAATCTCCATCTCAGTAACCATGTCTCGTATCTAAAGCAAGTTCAAAATCTCAATCATTATTATGCACCTGTCAAAGTTAATCCTGAGGGAGAGTGCAGGCAAAAGATGGGGGTTTGAAAGTGTTAGTGGTACCCTTGGATGGGCATGTGATTTGTCCAGAGGTCCTGAGAGTCAAGGCATTTGATTGAGCTGGCTTCCACACCAACAAAAATCCCAAGTCCTTTTTGCAGGACAAAACAATGGAATAAATATATCAGTCTTCGATTGTCATGAGAATAAAATATTTCATTGTTTTGTCTTCCAAATTAAACTTGAACTATACTAACTTGTGCTAATTCTACGTTAAACGCACGGACTGCAAACGCAGCATTCCGTGTTCTTTTGGGAAGGAGAAGTGTGCAGAGGAAATTCTCGTAATCCATTCGCCTTGAGAACAGGAAAGAAAGAAATGAATATAGTGAGCTCAAGCTCAAAAACAATTGCATAACAAAATTATTCCCAACGATTCAAAGATTTCTTACCTCACCAAGTCCAAACAGTATTGAGAGTTACTCCGAACAGAATAAGAAGAATATCTATTACATAAGATAATAAAAGATTTTCGCCGAAAATTCGATATTTTCAAAAACATTTTTCTAGTTCTGTTTACAGCCGCCATATTGAATGCCATAAGCAGCAGGCGTTCCTAACGACCTCATCCCCAGGCCTTCTCTTCTCGCTCTTTTCACTGAACCCGCGCGCCAGGAGTTTACAGTCAAGTTTTGTCATATAGATGTTAATAGTAAAATCCAAAGAAGAGGTGATTTTTTTAACCTTAGAATTTTTACGAAAAAATGAATGCTGGCACTAGGCAAATTTTGTAAAATTTTGGTTTTTGAAAACTATATCTTTGATAATTTAAGTGTAATCTCCACGAAATTTGACAGTGTTATTAATATCTGCATGACAAATTTGACAGTAACCCCCTTTTTCAAATAAAACAAATTTCTTGCAAGCATGAAATCACATGAAAAACGTCAGGAAACCTCAGCAACTCAGGGAGCCCAATTTGCACAACAAACCTCCTTGGTTGGGCCTACTGTTTTTTCAATCTCTCGACCCAGTCTACTTGCTTCATTTCAAAATCAAAATGCCAGATGTTTATTGTCAGCCTACGCAAATATCAGGAACATAGTAATGTAAAATAATTTGAGCCTTTATCAATTCCAATGGTAAGGCTAATGCACTTATCAATATTTAGCCTCAGGGTTTGGGGGGGAGGGGGGGCAGGCAACCCAGGGTGAATTAACATAGGATCTTGCTCCTTGGGCTGGGCATTTGACAAGTCAGGGGCATATCTAGGGGGTCCCAGGTTGCCTCTTTCAAAGTCAAAGATAAAAAAAATCTGACCGTTGATGCAGTGTGTGGAGTTTTGTTTAGGCCTAACTTAAAGCAGTTAAGTTGTTCTGTTTCCCTCTATGGATCATTATTCTTTTACGTTAAAACAATAAATTGCTATGATGTCATATTGACAATTTGGTATGTTAGGACCCCCACAATGAAAAATCCTGGATATGCCCCTGCAAGTACATGCTTCCCCAGAGAAGAAGAATTTGACACTTGAAAGAACAAGAGAGAGACTGGGAGGGAGGGGAAGTTTGACATTTAGTAGAGTCCCCAGGGGTAGGGAAATTTACTTTTCCATATCCAAAAATAACAATTCCCCATTGGTCTGCCCATCCCCTCCAACCCTGGGGCTAAACATTGATAGCTGCATAAATTGTCATACAAGACATGACTATTAAGCTGCAACAGATGTTTGGTGCTTCATCTAGGTATACAAGCCAAAACATTGTATAAGGGTAAGTGAAAGGATGATAAAATTTCTTGTTCTGTCCAGTGTGAAATGTTTGAAAGTGACCAATCATTACTTAAAGTAAAGGTAAAGTAACTGTAAAGTTACTGTGAAAATTGTTGCACCGCAACCTGTATTATCGTGGCTTCGGTTGGCTTTTAGTGCTTTTCTGATCCATCAATCATCTTTGGGGGTGGGAATTATGTGAATCAGTGAAAATCATTGGTTGATTTGAATAACCTCTGCCCCAAATGATGATTGACGGCTCAGAAAAGCACAAAACTCCAACCAAATTTATGATAATGGGTCACAATGCAATGATTTTTGCAGTAACGTCAGTAGTCCCTTAAGCTACGAGGCTGGTATCAATGGAAGCCGACGGTGTGCACTTTACACCCCTCTCTCCATCAGTGCTCCATTTTAAGGGTATTTAAAGCTAAAGCTACACGGATTAGAGAGAAGCTGAAACAAGTGTGTGAAGTCACTGAGGATCAAACTACAGACCTCTTGCTTAGCGGGCAGCATACTAACCAACTATGCCACACTTGCTCCTACTTGGAAGGGGGGGTAGGTAAATTTTGAGTTTTACTTGCATGAATTTTGTTGACCCCTACCCCTAAATTTCCCACTGTCTCTCTAAGTCCCCTCTTTTTCAAGCCTGTGCAAGTGCTGACCCACCCCCTATTTGCACCAGCCCCCCTCTCAATCATGACCCGACCTGCAATATGAATTATTACTCTTATTTTAATGATATGATTGCATCATTATTACATAGTTTATAACAAAATTTTTATCTCAGCATGATGTATACCTAGCCTGCATAGCAGTGTGTCGGGCCAATCCCCACATGCCATAACACAGACTAAATAACATCTGAATTATTGACAAAAATCCATTTTCAAATTATACTAGTCTTGATGATCTGCTCCTACTGCTTCACTGACTGAATTGAAACCATCTTTCCTAAAAGTGAAAGAAAGGAATTGAGTTTTATCTTAGAGATCATTAGAACACAGCCCAGTTATCAGTGATGCATCACTTACTCTACTTCCTATTTTAGTTAATGTTCTTACAATGTTAACAAAACTGAAATGAATGACAAATTATAGATGGATAGATAATGAATAGATGGATGGATGCTTGGGTGGGTGGATGGATGAATGGAATTGTGGATGGATGAATGAGTAGATGAATGAGTGGATGAATGAATGAATGGATGGATGGATGAATGGATGAATGGATGGATGGATGGATGGATGGATGGATGGATGAATGGGTTGGTGGGTAGGTGGATTAGATGGATAGATAGATGAAAAGATGGATGGATGGATGAAAGAAAAGCTCAGAGACAAAAATAAAAAAAGAAATTTCTCTTCTGCTGAAATCAAAAGTTACAAATTAGGATGACAATATTCTAGGCTTTGCACGTGAGTGAGAAACAAAGAAAGGTTTGTCAAAGTTTGAACCCCTAATCTAAATGTTTTCGAGGGTAACTGTGATAGAGTGTGGGAATAATTGCATCTAATTGGCTGAATATGGTTCAGCAAAAATACTGAAACAGTGAAACAAAATCAGCCAATCAGATGCAAACATTCTCACGGTCTTTCAGAGTGGTTGCACTTTAGAAACATTAGATTGCACACCATATATCCATTAAACAATTACTAACTGTTTAGAGTGTATAGAGTATTTAGTTATCAACAGTTTAGTTAAGTAAGAATTCACTTGTGCATGAACCACACAAAGAGACACAAAGATCACTAAAGGTATGTTACTCTTGTTCTCACTGTTCTGCCTGAAATATATCTGCTATTTTTTTAAAAATAAAGGAAATTATATATAATACCTTTTTAATTTGTTTTACAGATATATGAAGTGCACTCTAGGAGCTAGATTTTAAACTTTATGGCAAATATTTCTTGGTTCCTCATTCAAACTGCAAAGCCTAGTATTAATTAAATATTTTGCTCAAAATTTCTTCAAACCTGAGAAGATCAGCAAGTTCCTTTTTAATTCTTTTGACTACAGGAGGGCCATGATAAGTGAGGGCTGTATACAGCTGCACCAATGATGCCCCAGCTTTTATCTTATCATAAGCATCTTGACCAGATGATATTCCACCTACACCAATAATGGGAACTGATCCTGAAAGGCAGAAGAATAGACCAGAGTACCATTATTGTGATTTGTGAGTAGATTACAGGTAGTTGTCCATTAGTCAGTGGAATAGGTTAACAGCACATTGGTAGTGGGTCATTGATAAGTTGTCAGACTGTGAGCTGGCTGCCAGTAAGTTGCTGATTGGCATTCATAGCTTGTCTAGCTGTGACTATGGTTGCTAGTAGATTGTTGGTGTGTGTTGGAAGGTTGTCAGGTTGTGAGTAGGCTGATAGTACATTGGTGGGTAGTGGTAGGTTATCAGGCTGCGAGTAGGCTTTGAGTACATTGGTGTGTGTTGGTAAGTTGTCAGGCTGTGAGTAGGCTGCTAGTACATTGTTGGTGGGTGTTGTTAGGTTGTCAGGCTCTGAGTAGGCTGCTAGTTTATTGTTGGTGGGTTTTGGTAGGTTGTCAGGCTGTGAGTAGGCTGCCATTCTACCAGATTGCAGCAGGTTATAGCAGCTTCAGAGTGTGGTGTAAGCTATTACATAAATCAAACATACCTTTAGTTAGTTTGTACATTTCTCTGACTAATTCAGTGGACATTTTTGTGAGTGGTTCACCACTAAGTCCTCCAATTTCTTTTTTATTTGCACTTTGTAAGCTTGGTGGTCTTGATATTGTAGTATTACAAACAATTATACCATCAACAGAATGCTAAAAAAATAAGGAGAAATGAGGATCAAAATAACTGACCCCTTACTCCAGGATTTCCCAAATGAAAAGAACTCAGACTCTCCTCACTACTTTGAAATTCCAGTCTCTCATATTATTAGGGAGGGAGGAAGGGGAGGTAAAGCACAGATATGGTATAGGATTATACATTAAAAGCTCTTGCAAGCATTAAATTGGATTAACTTTGATCAAAACCATGTCTATGTAGCTGTAGGAATGTTATACACAATTTAAGTAACATATGGAAAAGAACTACAGAGGCAACACTGTATATGGTTGAGATACTTCTTACATCAGGCCTTGTTACTACAGCTGCTATATCTTCTTTATCTTGCTGAGACAGGTCTGGTGCTATCTTGACTAACAGTGGTGGCTGCTTGGAGGTTGGTAATGAACTACGAGCTTCTAGAACCTGTAAGTTGGGAAATAAATGCAAACTTATATGTAAGCATAATTAATCCTCAATTAGGAAAATGGCCAGATTTAATATGACCTGGTGCCTGGGGTCTTTCTAACCTTTCTACAAACTCATAAATAACTCATAACACACTTTACTGGGTAATATCCAACAAATGTTATCTGTGTTTGTCAATTGTTATCAGTGATGTCAAAGATGAAGACATATGCTCATTCACATTGTTTTAAACCTGAGTGCCATTTGTCACACTCATGCAGCAGTGGATTGTTGGTTGGGTATTGGTTGACTGTCTGCCCTTTATTGACTGTCAATAGATAGGGGTACTATTCTTCACTATTACCCAGAACTGAACAATGATGCAATCAAAGTGTGTGTGATGTTCTTGAAGCAGAAAATTTTTGGTAACCAGGAGGGATCTTACAATAATCCCACTGTTTTGCTGTATCACTTCCCACTCACACAAGACCCACTCAATATCTGTTTCATTACAGACCTTATCTAAAAGATTAGTCAACATTTCTCTCCCTTGCATAGCTCTGAGTCCAGGAGTATTTGGAGATGACACATTGATGACAAGATAGTCCCCCAGTGTACCAAAACATCTAACACCTTCAGTGTAATCTGAAACAGCATCCTCAGATGTTTTGTTTTTCCCCAGATTAACTCCAAGGATTCCTTGGCAGCCTTTTGTCTTGTGCTGCTCCAGGCGTTGTCTGACTGTTTCGTGGCCATGGCTGTTAAATCCATATCTGTTCATTGGTAAGCAAAGGTAAGACTCATTTCATTTTCAAAGTTTGATTTACATGTTCTTATTGATTTGACATTCAAAACAATCACAAATGAAAATACGTTAGGACTCCAAATTACAGTTTGAACCTCTCTAACTATTAACAACAGAGTAAAGAATAGGCCACATTTTACATGAGAGAGAAACAGTAGGCAGATTCATAGCTAAAACATACAAGTATGGACATATTTTACTCTATTGCTATACACTGGGATTGGATATTAATTCAGTGTTATTGCAATGTAGATGCCATGAGCCAGTACTACAGGTTTCCCACTCATATGCATGAAAACCACTCTAGAAGTTGGAGTACGGTATTGGAGTTCAAATATCTGGAAATATTGACCAGTTTACGAAATTAATTTTCTTGTACCAGATCAGATCTACATCCCTCATCTTTTTCAGTGGCTCTTGTTATAAATCTGACTTACACTCCTGTCACAAATATTACATAATTATGCAACTTCTATCTCATCTGTTAATAACCTTTTTTTATTAGTCAGTAAATGGCAAGGTAATTTCACATGCTCTCATTGGCTAATTTGTAGTCCATAACTTACGGTATGGACCACCAACCTTATTTTTGTGTTTGCCTTGCCATATGATAAACATCTTATTAACCTCAATTGCTTGGTCTTTATGTAACTTATGGAGCCACATGCTTGGTTACTAGAAGGTATGTATCAGTGTTTAATAACATATCTACCTGTTAATGACAGCTTTGTCCTCATTCAGTCTAAAGACTCTTGGTTTGTCATTACCAGATTGAGGCTTTGGGGTAATGCTACCCACTTCCACAAACCCAAAACCAATTTTCGCTAGACCTTGAACAGCTTCACCATGTTTATCAAATCCTGCAGCTAAGCCTAAAGGATTTGAAAACTGTAGTCCAAATACCTTTGTATTCTGAGAAAAAAATTGCAAATTAGAGCGGATTTCGTATGAGTGGGAAATGACACAGTGAATTCATAGCCATACTGTACTAGTACTGTACTTTACTCTAGCCCTAACTACTTGTTGTGATTGGATGATTAGCATGAAAACAATGGGAAACCATTTCAGTGTTACTGCTTACTGTACCGTGTATACGTGGTACCCTCCCCTCCCCCCGAGTTTTTCTCGGCCTTGGCAACCATTTCTTTTTCGAAATATTTATTCAAATATACTGTCTCAGCCTTAAAATCAATGAAAAGTAACTGCACAGCAACTACTTCAGAGTCTTTCTTACCAAGATCTCAGGGTCTTTATCAGTGTCTGTGGGTACAAATCCACGAGAAGCTAACTTCACAGCAAGAAGATGAGCTCTCTCAGCATCCAATAACTTGATTACTGGCATTATAACATTCTTGTAAAACTGATCGTCTCCTTTGATTGTAAAATATCCACAAAACAATGCGCTGGTACAGCCAACGAACGCAATTCCATGGCGTAGCATGCTTCGTAAAACTGTTCGTCTGATCGAAGCCTTTGAAAAAATCCACGTAAAAATTCGTGATAAAACTCTACATTTATCATTAAAAAAAAACACAAACAACTAACTATAACTGCAGATTTCGATTCCAACTTACCATAGTCCGTGAAGTATTCAAATATTATAAGTTTTTATAAATTTTCCTAGTTGTTGGGCCCAGTTCGAGTTGCAGCCAAATCCGCGAGAGACTGATTCACATGGATGAGATCGGACAGACAGACAGATAACAAAGACGAAGCAAGCGAAAAAAAATTCAGGTCTAGTTCTCTATGACTACTCATAGTCATGACTGAATAGCCTCACAGAGTGTCTAAAAATATCGATTTGAACAAGCCTAAAAATGGGAGCGCTCATTTTTAACATTTGAATAAAGTTACACCACAGGTAGCCCAAGCTATAATAAAATTTTCAAAATGACATGAAAAGAACCAAAATCAGTAAAAGTTGTATACCTCTTGCCCTGTGTGGTTAGATTGATAATTAAACCTGTCATTTGACGTATTTTCCTCTTCTCTTACATGTAAAAATTAAGAATTTTGATGTACCATGTCCAAGCCTTGGCAATCATTTTCTTCAGAAATGGGAATTTTGAAAAAAATATTTAGGAAATAGGAAAATTACCGGGTGGATCTATGGGAGATTCTACGAACCCCCAACAACTACGAACCCCGTGATTAGAAAATATCCAATGCAAAATAATTTTCTTGAAGTTTTGATTTTACTGAAATATCCGCGGTTCAGTTCAAACCCCTTAGCCAAAATTTGACCTTCCCTCCCCTAGCCAAAATCCTACTACACTACAAAACCTTCACCTCTCCCTCCCCACCCAAACTCTTGTTACTTTATTGCCTTCCCACGATGCAATCTCAATACTGTAATATGTAAATAGGACTCAACCCACAGGAAAGCTTGGATTACTTGACTAACTGGAGGGCTTTACAAATATAAACCAGGTACGTTGAATTCTCTTCACGGTACTTATTCTCCTACTAGATCTAACCAAACGGCGTAGAACAAATGCTTGGTGAAGTAAGAGCAACCATTTTAAAAATTTTACATGAATTGATACTAAATCAACAGTCCATCCCTTCGAAGGCCACTTTGAATTTTCATTACAAGGCTTATTAAGCTTATAATCTTAAATGATTTTTTACGTTAAGCTTGATAGCTTTTTGAATGCTTTTACTCTTCAAATTGCTTTCTAAGAGATACGTACGTAAAAGCACATCGATATTCTTGCATTCTATACGTGCAAAAAGGAGAAGATTGGTCATAAATTAGAAGCCATAACAGCCAGCTGGTTAATTGACTTATTGACTTTATTGACTATACATACAATATATCTTGTAATTAATGCTTTACCTGCAAGTACCTAAAACTATTCGAGGCAGGTAAAAAAAAGTGTACAATGTAATTAAATGTATAAATACCAATGGAAACTAGTGAGTAAACTAGTATAGGCTGCATCGGTGTGTAATAAATACAATAACCAATTAAAGGAAATCTGTAACACTGTGAAAAAAGAGAAATATACTTAACTTTACTGACGTTTCGAGCTTTCGCCCTTCGTTAGAGTAAAAGAGTAAAGTAAGGGCACTTTCTGATTAGTTAATTAACTTTCCTGCTTCTATTTTACCAACTCATCAGGGACGGTGGAACCAGGGGGGGCTGAGGGTGCACCAGCCCCCCCTACAAAATATTGGTTAACATAAAATATAAACGCATGAAATTCAATTTCTACTAATGTTACTAACTTATTGTTGTGATTTTTATCCATGTATTTTTCTAATCATTAGTTTTCTTATTTATAATTTTGCATGGTTTAATGCCACTCAAAATATCTCTGCTTTCTCCATCATTGTTTTACAGTGCATGTGTCTGCAATCAAACTAAACAGCAGACAACATAACATAAAATATAATATTACAGTGTTCCTCCAAAGATTTTCAGCTTCTGCTCTTGCCATTACTTTACTCTTTTACTCCGACAAAGGGCAAAAGCTCAAAATGTCAGTAAAGTTTAAGTATATTTCTCTTTTTTCACAGTGTTACAGATTTCCTTTTATTGGTCATGTAATTGTATAAATGTCACGTTACAATAAATAAATATTAACATTGATCTATTATGTACAGTTAACAAAACGGAAGAAAAGTGCTTATCATATAACTTCAATTACTGGAGTGCCAGTCTTGCAGTGTTTATAGATGTACAGGATTTGGATAGAAAGCTATATATATTTACATATACGCCAAATTGAAAAATCATTGTCAGGTTCAAAAGATAAAATCACAGAAGGTAAGACCAGGGAGGATTCTGGGTAAATAGTTAATGAGGCCCTGATATGCATTGAGTGTTGTTATAATTCTCAAATATTAGTTTCTTTGAAAGTTCGAAGCAATGGTCAAGATTATTGCAATGATGAACAATATGCTATGCCTATGATATCAGCCTTACAAAGTACTTACTCATAACCCCTTTCGGTCATACCTTCTATAATTTAACCTTTTGAACCTGACAACATTTTTCTCAATTTGGTGTATACACACATTTCTATATGATAGAGAGGATAGCGTTGAAAAATATGACATACACAAAAAAAAAACCAAATAAGTGTAGAAAAACAAAATGGTACTTGAATGAACTTAATGGCAATATATCAAATCTTTTTATCAAGTTTCGGCTTAGGAATCTGTGTTTAGCATTTTCCACATTTAATAACCAGCCATAAAACTTAATTGTACTTTTTTTACCCAAGATTTTTCATGTTTTTTGGAAATGTTTTTGATTCTATATGATCTACCTTTATGCATTATTACCATATTTTTCAAAAGGGGCAGAACAAGAAAGATGTACTGCAACATCTATTTTTACCTAATTTGTTATATTCAATTAAGTGAGATATTTTAGGGACTGCTTCTTTTGCTAATTTTTTGTTTAGATGGGGTCTTTTGTTTTCTTTAGGGGGGAGAGGTAGGGTCAAGGGGTCAAGGGGCTTAAAATGAACCAGGCCTAAGTGGGTAACAAAAAGTTCAGGCTTATTAAAAAGAGGAAAATCTGATATGCTGCTTTATAAATGCAGCCACAAAGAGCAAAAATTATGGTTCTAATTGACAATAGACCTTTCTGAATTCAATCAGATGATCACAAAACAATGGTTTCAAGTTGCAGGTGGCCTTTATAAACTTTAGTCTAGACTTGGAACAATTGTTTCCTGATCATCCAAGTGAATTCAGGAAAGGCCTACTAATTATGTTGCTAAATGCTATTTTATTATCAGATGCAGCCACAGCATCCTGCAGGTCGGCGAGTGGGCAATAGAATCTACTATGGTTCATACCACGGAACAAAAGTTCAGTGTGAAAAATGTCTTCTGGTAACTTTCACTGTATTGTTCTTGTTGGTGGGTGTAATAGTGACCATTGTTGGTCATACAATTCGACCGTTCTGGTCAGACACAACATTTTGTAGCATTTGTGAGGAAGACAATAGAGCTACTCTTAGAAATGCAGCCAACTGTCGAATTGTTGGTCCTATTTTCATCACTGTTGGGGTATTTTTAATGCTCTTCACTATCTTCTACTACAAGAAGAAAAAGTCAGAAGGAATGGCTGCAAGTTCAGGTGGATCTAGTCAGCCAGCACAGACTACAATGACTTACAACCAACCTTATCAGTCAGTCACCACACAGTACCCTGCTACTGGGCAGATGCAACCACAGCAACCATATCCAGCAGCCCAGCCCTACCCATCAGGAATTCAGCCATACCCAACTGGATCCCAACCTTATCCAGGATCACAGCCCCGACCTTCTGCACCCCCTGCTGTTGGATCTCAGCAGTACCCACCAGCTCAGCAACCATATCCACCACCCAACTTAGACCAAGATAATTGGCTTCCACCACCTTCATATGATGATGTTGTTGCTGGCAGTAAAGGGCAGTGAAAAAAAGGCCAGTGATTTCTTAAGAATTTCCACAAACTGTCCATATTGATGAAATTGCTGTTGGTTCATAAAATGGTTCCAAACAGAGCTGGTCTCATTTGCCATATTTAAACCTATTAACTACACATGGTGACACCATATCAAGCCAAAATATTACAGACACACTTTTTTCCACAATATGGTGACAGTGCTTGGCTGACTACATCATATGAGCCAAAAAATGTGAATAATACTCAAGGGACTGGCTGGGTATTGTGGTTTATCTATGCCAGTCAGTACACACATTTTAAATTCCTATGCGTACCCAAATATTACTTCTGTTATGTAATAAGTTTTGTTAGTGTATATAGATCGGTACTTTTCTATCAGACTTATCTAATTATGCTATGTTTGGTGCTCATGCCTTGTTGACTATCTATTGACTAATAGAAAACTTGAACTCCTGATCTAAGTGTTAAATATTTTAAATATATATATATATATATTTTTTTTTTTTTTTTTTTGTAGTGAAGTAGGTACTATTAAGATAGTTATGAGCTGCGACAATGAACTTAAAAACAGTAATTGTCTTTCTCTTTTGAACTGAACATTTTGAATGTTCTTATTTTCTATACATTAATTCACACTTGGGTTTTTCTCATATTTTTTATTTATTTTAGGCTTTTTCTTAACTATAGTGAATTACTTGAATCACACTCGTGAAATAGATTTTCTTATTTTCTAGTTTTGGACTGTTAGAAACCATTCTTGTTCGCATAATTCCTTTGTGCCAAGGTAATTAGCTAGGATGATAAATATACCTTAATTGATAATATTTTAATAATATTGTTATTATTATTATTAATGTGCTCAATTCTGCTCTAAGGATTCTTTTGAACATAAATTCTATAAATATTGTCAACTATTTTAACAATAGGTTTTGTCACGTTGCTTTGTAGGATGATCCAATAGATTTTTGGTAAACAA
>WUAP02171115.1:0-23742 GCA_015163945.2 Stichodactyla helianthus | reverse complement strand
CATCCATCCATCCATCCCTCCATCCATCCCTCCCTCCCTCCCTCCCTCCCTCCCTCCCTCCCTCCCTCCATCCATTCCATCCCATCCCATCCCATCCCATCCATCCATCCATCCATCCATCCAAAATTTACACATCAATATTTGAGGATTATTTTTTTTTTCCAGTCGAGAATTGGCTGAGACATCACCATACTATGAAGCACTAAAAGAAAATGATGTGGAGGTAATTTATGGATTAATAACAAAGTCAAACTTGATAATACTGTATTTCATTTTTTGTATGCCCTAAATTGCTAAAAGTGTTTGTCCATTTCTAGGTGTTGTTTACATACAATGACCAAGATGATGTGGTATTGCACTATCTGAAGAAGTTCGAAGGCAAGCCCATCATATCAGCAGAAAACTACTTGTCTGAAGCTGAAGATGTTAAACCTGCCAACGAACCAGAAGTTAAGGAAACTGATGAAAAAGGTAAAGTGACATGCTGATGAGGATGGTAAGAAATGGCAGGTGTTATGGATGCCAGTGGTGATGCAGTGAAGCAATAACTTGTGTTGAGCCTCACTAGGATGATTTTTAAAACAAAAGGATGTCTTATTGCAGGGGGCTAGTATGTTGCCAGAATCTATGAGTATAATTTACATGACCCCCCTCTCAGTTTCCATTTTTTTATCTAATCTCCACCCCCCAGCCCTCTAATTATATGTTTTTTGGCATGAGCCAGAATATGACCAAAATTTTTGGCTGAATCTCATTAGACCCAAATTTTGGTGTCTCTGACCCCCAAAAACACCAGACATCCCTCTCCTCATAAAAAAATGAACATTCCGTTATTATAAGCATTAAATGATGTTATTATGACCCATGTATCCCAGTGATTCAGGCATCCTTTTTATATTAGGGGGTGTGGGTTTCTGTGAATGTTGATGATTAGTCTTGCAAGGTTTCCTGTTCCACTTTCAGAGGATTTGCTGTCTGAAAAAGAAAGCAAGGAGCTTGCTGATTGGATGAATGGCATATTAGGCAAGAACAAAGTTGTTGGTGTCAAGGTTTGGACATATTACAGGCTCTCCTATCCTTTCCTCTCCTCTTTTCCCTTTCATTCACTTCTCTTGCCTTTTCCTCTCTTGCTTTCTGTTTTACAGTACCTAAAAAGACACTTACCAGTAAATCTCTTAATGAAATGAATAATTTTCTGTCAGGTCTCTAACCGCCTAAAAAACACAAATCATCCTGCAATGATAACTGTTCCAGATATGGTTGCTGCTAAACACTGGCTAAAACTGATAAAAAGTGAAAATCACAGTAAAGATATTGGAGATGCAAAATTTCAAATTATTCAACCAACATTAGAGATAAACCCAAAGTAAGCACTAAAATGATTTGATATTGTAATAGTCTTTTTTTTACTCAAAGAAATTTTCCCATTGCCCAAACTTACTATTTGTTAAATTTAAATTTACTTTTTTGACTTTTAGAATTATTTTCATTTTCTTTGATGGAATTGAATTTCTATATTGTAAACAAAGTGGAGTATCATCTACACCTTGCTCAGTTTCTGTTCTGTAATTTCTATGTCTCTTTGCAGACATGAATTGATCAAAAAACTTGATAAAGCAAAAGAAAGCAATGCTCAACTTGCAACTCTAATAACCAATCAGGTTTGTAGTAAAAAAGCATTGTTGATGATGATGATGATGATGTTGATGACACTTAAGCCTCTGTTAATAACTGTTGATATGTTCATAATGTATAAAGATGATTTAGTATGAATAATAATGATTGATGATGATGGGATGACAATAATTAATGATGATAATGATTGACAATGTTGATGGGGATGATCAATGACTAATGACCTGATGATGATGATGACCACAATGATTGATAATCACAATGATGACCATTGATCATGGTGATGAGAATGATTAATGATTTGATGATGACAATAAACGTTAATATTGAGACAGTGATTGGTGAAGGTGATGATAGTTTGATGTAACAAATGCAGACTTTTAATAATTCTTATCTTTTTCCACTACAGATATATGACAATGCACTCATTACAGCAGGATTAATAGAAGATCCAAGACCAATGGTTGCTCGACTGACTACATTACTTAGCAAAGCCCTTGATTCATAGATCTTCTGCCTTTGCTGAATCATTTTCATTAGCAGCCTAGAGAATGTAGGTAATAATGCCGTGGTACAATAATCACACTGGTTATTGCATAAGCTTATTCAAAGGGGGAGATTTCTCCCTAGTATCCAGTACTTTCATTCCAAAGTCAAGTCGATCCAGGTCAAGTCAATCCACTATACTGACAATTGATCCACATATCAGGTCAAGGCGATCCACATATGTATTAACCACACTAATTGTGTTTTAAAGTGTAATGTAAGAGAATATTATATTTTGGTAGTGAACAGAGAAGGTACACAATGTTAACTTTCGTATTTCTATGAGTTAAACGGCCATGTTGAGTGAACCATCTCCTCACCTAAACCGTTACTAGTTTACCAAAATTTGTAAGAGAATATATTTTAATGTAAAAAATATATATTGTAGTAGCGATAAGAGAAGGTACACGAAAGTTTGAAAGAAAGTTTAGGTATGTTAAATTTCGTATTTCGATGAGTGTGTGTTTAACATGGTTCGTACAGATTCCTCAGTGAAAACTTTCAAAACTTTTCCTAAACTTTTTCAAAGCCTATTGACTCAAATTTCCTGGGCAACCGACAAAAAATTCATAATTTTTCCATAGCCAAGTGGTTGGAAAAGGAATTTTCCAAAACTTTCCAGGTCCTGGAAAAAAGCATTATCAATTTCCAAAACTTTCCAAGACTTTCCAAAACTCGTACGAACCATGGTTTAATACACATGTGAATTGACTTGACCTGATATGTGGATCAATTGTCACTATAGTGGATTGACTTGACTTTGGAACGAAAGTACTGACATTCACATGCTTTTTAACCTTTTTTTCTTTTCATTTCCCAATTCCCACATGGCTGCTATACAGAGTACTCTATGAAACCAAAGAGAAAAATATCTGAATAAATTCCAAGTACTCAGTACTTTTTTCCACTAAACAGCCTTTATTAGTAGCCTTGTACTTGTCTATTTGCCAGGTTATTCCTTTGAAATTGCCAACTGAAAAGCAACATTCTTTAGGAAGTTGTAATATTGCACCAGAGATTTACTTCTTGGGTCAATGATTTTTTGTGGGACATTAATCTTTACCTTACCACGAAATGCCTATAAACTACCCAAATATCTACATTTAGCTCAAAAAAATTGAAGTCTTATGGGATCAATATATATTTTCAGTCTGAAAGCCTGGCAGTGTTAGAGCTTCATTATTTTATTTTGCTAAATGGTGGCAGAGATACACTGCAATGGTGTAAGCCTATTACTTCAGGCCTGTTAGTAAGTACTAATAGTGAAAACCCTTAAAAACAGGTGAGAAAAAGAAAAACTCTACTTGCCTTTGATAGCAGGTCTGAAATATGAAAACACATCACAGTGGCAAAGGCAGTGCATGCTGCCAATGCTTTTTGATCTCCAATAGTGCTTGTGACAGGTTCATACCTGACTGCCAACATTAGCCAATTCCTCTCCTTGGGTGCACCCTTGGGTAGGGATATGAACCCCTTGGCCTTGACACCCTTCACTCCTCTTACCTAAGAATGAGGATGTTAAAGAACCTGTTGTACTATTAGGAAGAGTAGGGGAGTGTCAACCAGTATGTCAATCTGGTCTTTTGGTGCATTAAATTGATATACACTCACAATAGCACTTTCCATGGATGACGTCAAAATGGTCACTTGCTGTGCATTGTGGGATTAAAATGCAGACAAACAAACCAGTCTTTTGAGATTTTTTAAAGATTCGTGAAGTTCAAATGATGACAACGCTTGAATTTCTCGTCCTAATCTTTGTCAGTTCACTCTTCCATAGAATCATGCAATCGTGAATCTTCCCAGGCTTCGGAAAGGGAATAAACGTACCTTCAGTCATTTTCTCTGAATATTGTGAATCTGAAATACATTCTCCCCAACAACAGTCTTTGCTTGTTACTTCCCCATATCCTTATAAAAGAGGTACTCTAAATCAGATTGTATCTGCTTCTCCGCATATCCTAGGCTTATGTTTACGAAATTTGTCCACATTTCAATCCCATAAAGCTGTGCGATAGATCTATTTTTAGTAACCATGGAAAGTGCTATTGTAAACTGCATGCAGCCATAGGCACAAAATAAAAGCATCGTGCAAAGTCCCCAACTCAAAAAAAAATCTGCCAGATTTAGGAGTTTCATCTCATTTCCTTTCTACACATTTTAGGGAATTTCAACAATAAATCCAGTCAAGTAGTTGTTTATTTTTATTTTTTTCAGTTTACAAAGCTCACAAATATTCCTTTCCCCATTTTGTTGCAATCAGATTTATTTTAATTCAAGTATCAACAGTAACATTACATCGAGTATTAATTTTGGACAAGGTAAAATCAGGTTACCTCAGCATTGGTGTGTATATCATGGCAAATAATACATGCGTTCAGCAGCTCTAAGCCAATCAGATTATTCTGTTCCAGATAAACACATTCCTAATCATATGCCTGAGTTTTTACAGACATATTCCTTATTCTTACAAGATAAACAATGATTTTGGCACAGTTTACGTAATCACGATTTACATAATCATTTTACTACCAATAATGTTTGAGTATATTTCTAAGGTTTGGCTTGTGGAATTTAATTCAAAAATAAACCTAAACTTCTAGTTTAAAGCACTGAGATTATGAGACAAGCAATGGAAAATACTGCATGATTAAGAAGTACTAAAATGCCAGCACTTTTAGTGAAAAAATCTTTGAAAGAAAGAAAATACTTCTAGATGATATCATTTTGTCCAGCATGTACAAAACTTAGTTGACGCAACTCATGACTAATGATGTGGATTTAAATATGAATAAACATATCTAGAATTTCAAAGAGGAAATTAAAATTAAACCCCTAGATAGTATTAACATATCTTCCTAACACCAAACCTTCAGTCACAAGAAATTCAGTTATTGTCTTCCAAACATTCTGTATAATAGTATGTGTACATGTGAACATTAATTAGATATTAATGAATTGGGTATTTATTTGGCACTCTTGGTCGTAAGGATAAGAGCTACAATCAAACCATACAATCCCAGTACTTCAGCGAAAATAAGAATGAGAATCATGCCTACAAAAAGGCGTGGTTGTTGAGCTGTGCCTCTAACACCTGCATCTCCAACTATTCCAATGGCAAAACCAGCAGCGAGACCACTCAAGCCTACACTAAGTCCAGCACCAAGATCAACAAAGCTCCTAAAAAGATGATATAATTTTAGAGTTAAAACCAAATCCACAGAAACACTGTTTTGTTGGGAAAAAATGTCTTGAACTTCAAATATATGTATATTTTTTACTGCATTCAAAGAGGTGTACAACATGGACAAGAAAACTGGCCAAAGTACTAATAGTAAAGTTATGGCATTTAAGCCACAACCCTTACTATTCATTGGGTCCAAAACAAAATGCTAATAAATAAACAAATGAAAACGTTTCAGCATCTGACAAGTTGATTATCAAGATTGTTTTATGCTGAGACCTTTTGGTTTGTTTGCAACATGATTTGTGTTGAAAGTAATAAAAATACAAATTAGAGTGATAGCACTTTAACCAATGAAATAGTTATTAGTCTAATTAATATTGACTCTAATTCCACTGTTTTCTTTTGTGTCTATTTGTGTTTTGGACTTTACTACAATTCTCAATATTCTGTGAACTTGGCTAATTCAAAGGCTTGTTGTAACGTTTTTTGCTGCTGTCAATCAAATATCTTTTTTATTTTTTTGACTTGTGGCAGTGAAAAACCAAATACCTGCAGGCCGTCACAACTACCTACTTCGCAGAATATTGAGAATTGCAGTAACTATTAGTTTCTGTTTCATGGGTTTAGAGTCATCATTGTGTGAGACAAAACAAATATCCTGACACAGCATTTCAGATTTACTTACTTGAATAATGTGTATTCCTTGGGATCAACTGAAAGTCAAAGTACAAAGCAATTAGAAATTAGTAATCAATGAACACAAAGACCATAAAGCTTCGTATGTTTGCAGTTTTCTTAGGAATGATAAATCATTCAAAACTCCTTTGCTTGGCTATGTTCGAGGCATGGGCTTGACCATTTTTCTAGATTCTAAGGTTCTAGAAACCATTTTATTTGGAGGAAGGTCTAACCCTGAAATTTGCCTGAACAGAGCAAGAGAAAACATGACAGCCTACTATGTGTTGTGTTTATTCAACATGTGAATATATACATTCAAGCATGTTTTTTCTTCATCAACAATAGCATTTTGTAATGTAACAATTAACCTTGCTTTCTGTTTCAAGTACTGTAGAAACTATTCCTTTCTGTTCTCTGTTGTTTAAGTAAGATGCAAGAAACTGCAACCACTCTACAAACGATTTCCTATGATGTAAATCTATTATTAGACCATGTGCTTTGTATACTGCACATTTACCAATGTCATTTAGATAATTTCTCTTAAAATTAACACTATTCCTTTGTGCATTTAAGGCTTGACTTATTTATTTATTTACATTCAATATTTTTATGTTTGACAGGATTGAGATCTCAACAATTTAAAACTAATGGATAGTGAACATCTTATTTAATCCTTAGTGACCGATGATACGATTTTAAACTAATTATAAAAGTAGCAAAGTATGCAATGAACAACATATTCGTTTAGATCTTAGGCCTCTATCTACACTTACTAGGGGAAAATATTACAATTTCAGTACTAAAACATCTCAGTAAAACGTGGGACAGCAACTGTCCTCTCCGATATTGTTAAATATCATTGCCAGTGGAATGAATGTTGCATTTCGTCATTCTTCAAGAAAATTAGAATTAAATATCTTAAGACAGAGTTCTTCTTAATAATTATTTTGTCACGAATTGTGTATTTATGTTTATAGGGATTCCTCCCTTAGGAAAGACCATTGAATAAATTTAGTTATAATTCCGGATCTTTAAGCCAAAAAACACCTGGTACGTACGAGGTAGATTTTTCACCGGCTCGACTAACCTCATATATTTAACATTAGGTACACAGAAATCGTATAAAATCTTACTCAGATGCCAGACAAAGAATAAAACAAGGTGAAGGATATCTTGATTTTATTATAGCAGAGAAAGTATTGATATTTAATGGGGGAAGTTCGCCGAGGAGTAAAAAGCTTTACTTACTTGCACTGCCTATGAGCACAGCCACGACAAGACCATAGATAGCGATAATACCAGCCATGACTACTGGAATAATAGACTTCATGATCAATTCTGGCCTCATCACGCTCATAGCTGCAATACCAGTACCACTTTTAGCTGTCCCATAAGCTGCTCCAAGCGCTGGAATCGCAAGCAAGAATCACGGATTAAAAAATCAATCGAGTGATGATGATTCCACACGACTCCATCTTAAGACGCGCGCCCAGAAGAACGCGAAACTCACCACTAAAAACCATGGCAGCAGTTGCTCCCATTACTCCAAAGAAAGCTACATAGTTAGGTTGATCTCCGTCCGACATTTTAAAGTTATTTGAATAGTTTCACTTTCCAAAAAACACCGCCCAGGTTTGGGAAAGAGAAGATGAATCACTGAACTTCAAATGATCAAGATGGCGGAGTGTACACGAGCGGTGATGTCACGAGACTCTCCCGAGGTCAAAACGGAAGCTCGCTCCCAGTTTACCGACACCACTACGACAAATCACGACCAGATTTCTTTTTCTTCTCGGAATTTTTCTCGACGCCTTTCCGATGATTGGATACAGTACAGGCAACCCATAAGGGGGAAATAATAGAACGGTCAAAATGGTAAATAACCCACTAAATAATATACTTACAATCACAAGAGTTAGGAAAAAGTTTCACATAAAATCACGTAAAAGATAAAATTTGTTAGAAGAATGTTTATTGGAGGCAAAATAGCATGAGTGGGCTTACAGTAGTTTTCATCATGCTTTGTGCTAGAAAATCCAGCTCGTGCACGTATTAACCCATTGATTGAACTAATATGTCTGTAATTAAGACATTCACATTAATTTGGCATCAGTTTGTCCGTTTTCTGTATGAACTTGTGATCGTTATCTTCGTTTGCACATTACGTCATCGCTGCCATGGTGGCGGTATTTAATGAAAGAATTCTCATCAGGTCCTTTTGTCAACACCACCAACAGAGAGGCATGTTGTAAACCGCGGACTGAAGTGGACTGGACTGGACATGAAAAACACGGACTCAGTCCGCGTTTTTTATAAAACGTGGACTCAGTAATATGCGTCACATGTAAAGTGGGCATATGAGTTACCTATGACGGACACGGCCCGTTTTGCCGGGAAAAGTAGAGTTTGTGACACAGCTGCCAGCGTCACTTGACGCCGAATATTATTTGAAAATATTTTGTATTGATTTGAGTTGTACTCGATTTAAAGTACCAAAAATACTATTTTTTTTTCTTTTTTTTTTTTTTTTTTTACGGTCGTAGTCGTTGTTTTTTGGAGGCTCTGGCCCTTAGTTTACTTTATCTGGTCAGTTTATCTGGTTTAGTTCTTCATAACAGAACAGCTGAGATATGACATCGTTGAATGTGTTTTTCCCCGAAACATAATCTCTTATTTATTTTTGCTCAGTTCATACCAGCTGGAACCGCCAGCCAAAAATTAGAGACTTTAAGGAAACTGAATTTTAAACTTCGATATCTCCACATCTAATGCTCCTAGTAGCACAATCAAATTTTCACGACAGTTTAACAGAAGTATGATACATATTTTTATCTTGTTTTCAAGACTGAAATACAAAATTTATGAATCAGTGACGTCACACTTCAGTTCCATGGAAATTGAAGTAGAGCTACGTCACGGCAATCTTTCGGCTCAGTTCTCTGTATGAGAAAGATGGTTCATTATTTAGCATATTAACATTATTTATGAAAGTGGGTCAGGGAAAAATAATAATTGGTGAAGATGGCTATTCATACTCACCGACTACAAGACTTTATTTAAGGTATTATACAACCCCCTTCACCCACCCACGCACACACAAACCCTGTATATGTCATCCCCTGTGTAATCCTATACACTGGAGAATCTTCATCTCTTGTTTACCTTCACTCTGACTGCTGGTGTCACTGTCACACAGTACAAGGTCATTGTCACTGTCACTTTCCTCATAACTGTCATGGGCAACATTTACAGTAAGACCCTAATATCATAAACCCCCCCTTTTCAACTGAAAAAAACGCCCGAACCCCCCTATGATTCCCCCCCCCCCCCCCCTTTTATTTACCTTGACGTGCCAAAAGGAACTTGAAATATTCAATTTACGTTTAGTGAAAAAATTGTAGCTTTTGATGTTAGTACCTGTACAATTCTATAATAGCATTCTATAATAGCCTATACATTTGTCAGTAAATTTGTTCGAAAATAAAGGGGATTACTTAAGCTCCACAGTGACGCAGGGGGTCAGATAACTTTTATGGTGTCACATCAAAAATCCCCCCAGGCGATAAATAATGACCGGTCCCTAACAACGCCCACAACGTTGCAATTACAACAGCTTTTAAGTAAAATATTCACCTCCTTAAGAATCTCAAACCAAAGTCCTCGAAAGCGACCATAAAATGGGGTTCATCATCTAATCCTAATCTCAGTGGACCCTCTTGGACAGACTGAAAAAGAGAATTCAGTACCTGAATGGCAATAAGTAGGCTTTTCAAATTAACAACCAAAACTCCCTTTCGCTATCGAAACATGCCAAGAAAAAGAGTGACATCCTTATGATAATTTATCCGTTATTATAAATTAACCTTTGTTAAAAGACTCAGTTTATTTAGAACACCTTCAAAACGCACACACATAAAGATCGTTAATTTCGAAATTATGTTCGAGGAAATGTTTCGGATGTGTTATTGGACATCATTGTGTAGCCTTGCTCCAGTAGGTGTTTAGCGTTTTTAAACCAAATCTGTAGTAGAATTGTTTATATGGACAAAGTTTAATTCTCACTAACAAGACCTCTTGTGGTACCAATAAAATAATGTGGAAAAGAAACTGAATAGCAACCAATCACCTTCGCAGGATTTTTCCCAGTGGAATAAAGATCTTGTCCCACAAACAACAACACGTTTTCTGTTTTGAAGGGAAATACAAGGATTACAAGGCAATTTTATTTTATTTTCATGAGACAGTAAATAATTGAAACAATATATAATAACTTTTTCGCGATCAAAGTTTTAAATGCTGAGATATTCTGGCTAATTTTTTGAGCTTGTGGGACTTAACAATGGTAACTAAGTTGGGTCGGAACCATGAAATACAAAGCAACTTCCACCATTTTCAAAAAAAAATTTTTTTTAATTATCGCCAATGATAATTGCTGTAAGCTTGCCATTGGTTGAAGTTACCTTTTCAATTCCTATCTACAGATCTCACTGCTTTAATTAAGTACACTGATACTGAGTTTTTCGGGTTGACTTATTTTAGTGTCCGATTGTTAGAATAGAAGGTTATATACATAACCAGCAATTCGCCCACAAAAAGCCGGTCTGTGACTATTTCGTTTAATTAGCTAATGATCGTTTCTCCTGTTTAACTATTAAACAATTTTGTATAGAATGATTAAATGAATTGAATTCGTTATGAAACTTTTTAATTTATTATGGGTTATTAGGCTGCATTCATTATGTATGGCTGAGACGAGAACAGGTGGAATTTTTATGTATTAGGAGAGTTTTAAGATTCCCCCACCCCCACCCCATTCATACATAATGAATACAGCCTTAGGACACGAAAATAAGGCGCGAATGAAGAAGGCAAACATCTGCCTGCAGGTAGCAGTGCAGCTGAAACAGAAGGGAATCGTAAACATTAACAACGCGAATTTGTATTCATTAAAATATCTAGTGAAGAGAAGGGATATGCTTTTCACCTGCAAAAAAAATCATTCAATTTTGAGTTTAAAAGCTGCTTAAATTTGGTCAAACTTGGTGAATACTTGAACTGAACTAAACCGCAAAGCCCAACGTTTTGTTTGTACTGAATTTAGCTAGACTTTTAAACAATACTGTCAAATTTGGGCCGAAGATCCCTAAAGTTTTAGCCGATCTGTGCAAGCGGATAACAACGGAAGCCAGCCTTATTACGAATATCCTACTCGTTATTGCCCATTGCCGAAGGCTAAATAACAGTTCTTAGAAGCAACTGTCGGTGCTTTAACTATACAAAACTAAGCTCGATTGAGCGATAACGGGCTTCTTGACAACAAGACTTCGAGTGAAGAGGAATCAAGTGAGAAAATTGTTGTTCCGTGCTGGGAAGAGTACAGTTTGAACTTCATTCAGCGATTTCTTCCGATATCTCTGGTGCTTGACTTCAATAACACTACATGAGGTATGACAAAAAACAGGACAAAAACGTAGGATAACATTTTTAACTGACATTTACATAGTTATACAAGAATTCAGTCGAAGCTTATATAGTTCATGCGTGTTTACGCTTGTCGCGCTACTTTAGCTGCGATTTTATGGCAATTTTACGGCGAAAGATCTAGATCGCGCATAAGCCGCCGCCACCCTCAATTCGAACGTCCTCAAACTTTAGTGCAAACGCGCGTGATTTGGGCTGCGATAATTTCGCGCGACAAAATTGCTAGTGTAAACGGCCCTTAAGAGAACTGACAGTCATTTAGTCGAAATGGGAATCTTAAGCTTATCAAAAGCGGGTATTCTACTATAACGAGTATAATGATAACGATCGATGATAATAATAATATCGGCAGTATTAAATGGCTGACTCCATTGGTAGTTTACTTTGGTAGTCTTAAGGCCCGTGTAGCAATTTTGTCGCGCCAATGGCGTATTTATCCCAACTCAAATCGACCGTGTTTGCACTACATTTCGAGCAGGTTCGAATTGGTGGCGACTTGTGCGCGATATGTCGCCGTAAAATTGCCATAAAATCGCGGCAGAAGTCGCGCAACAAGATTGCTACTGTTTTTATTTTTCATTTTATTTTTTATCTATCTATTTATCTATCTTTTTCTTTTCCTGCGACGGCATTCATGCTGCACATCTTTTTTGGCCACTGAAATTATCTGGATGAGCATGTATTTATATGAAGAGTTCATCTCCCTTATCTTTGGTATACATAGTCATCTAGCGCTTCAGTCCTTATCGCCAGAGAAATTATGGACATTGAAACCAGCCCGCCCCAAGAGACCAGTCTTGAGAACTCCAGAAATATCATAACAATCTCTCTTGTTCTCTGTGTGAAATTTTTAATTGATATCCTCTTTTATTTCAATATTAATCCTCTTATTTTGATCGATAACTTGGTCATTATCTTGATGATGACGAGCGTGAGTTCCGCCTAAAACGTTTTCGGTATTAACGACTTCAAGGCGCTTTTGAAGTTTTGATGGTGGATGTCACGCAAAGAGAACTGATGTAGTTTCAAAATTTAGCGCATCAGAACTAGCTAAACTGATATCTATCGCATTTACTTTCATAACTCCACCAAGTTGACTCCAGCTTCGAAAATGTTGTCATAGACGACGGGAGACAGGTTATTCCAAGCCCTGGGTTTGCGTAAATATAACAATATTCTGTCATTAAGTTAATATTGAGAGATTCAGTACTGCTGACAGCTAAAAGAAGCCATTTTTAGCACTTAAAGTTTTTGTTATTTGAATCATGTGTCCTTACTTGAAGATGGTTTTGCAATGACCTATCTTCTATTGTTAACTATCTTCTTTTGCGATGTAAACTCCTAACGGATCGCCAGTCCGGAATGCGCATGCGCAGAGAGCAAGGGAGGCAAATGACACCACAAGGGCGCAAATAAACAGCATTCCCAACAAAAGTCATTTTATTGTCTTATTATTATCAATAAACAAGGCCAAACTCTAAAAAACTAAAATCCATCGGATGATGAACCAAAAACTAATCAGCAGTAGGGCCGATAATGCATTAACAGTCCACTTGAGTCATTAGTATGAATAGTTTTTCAAAAGAAAACCTGCGTCAGCTTTGGGGAGAAATGCTTTGGAAAACCTCACTCAAAAACAGTCACACGGTAAGACACGAAATTCATAAACGTTGATAGAGCCAAAAAGAAAATTGAGGTAACACTCTTGACACTAAATTTGTTTGTTTTGGTCTCTTTTTTTAATGTTTTACGCCCCAATTTGAACTCTTCCTCTTTCCTCTTGCCTGCGCGCTATGCGCTGAGTCTTTTCATCTTTCAAACATGATAGTTGTTCTCTTACCACACTGGAACCCGAAATGGGCATTGTCGTGTCAACAGATTGAAGGTTAAATCTAAGTTGTAATCACATCATAGCTAGACACAAAGAAACACAAATCCAAGATATTATTTGCAAACTAATAAATATTATGTAGAAACCGAGTCGATCATGTGTGCTTTTGAGAGAATTCTTAGACCTAGCTAGCAAGCTAGAGTATCAGTTTACGTTTAACATAAGTGTATTGTACCTTATCTACAACCTGCTTTACTATATAAAGATATGTATGTATGTATGAAGCTCCTTCAAGTTGCTAAAATGCAGTTTTACTAGATCATAAAATCTCCAAAATCCCCTAAAAATTATGAAATGCCAGAAAATCGATTTATAAAGTATACCGATTCTAAAATTACCTCGGGAAACACGACTGAAAATCGTTTCCCACATAAAAATTTTTTTTGCCACTGCAGGTTTCAAGTGTGCTGTATTTCTTTCCCTTTTCTTCGGAAAAAACATGTCAGAACAAGATTTATAATAATATACTTCCTTGACTGGAAATGAGAGGAAAGAGCGCTCTGAACTTCGACTAAACTAATTAAAGATTCTATCTTTTTCAAGCTTGAAGTCAGTCAAAATTTCATGATTTATTTACATTTCAAACGAGCAGAACGAAACACATCCCATGAAATGGTATGAAACAGTGTAAATTAATATTAGCAACTGAATAAATGTTGGCAAAACGCCTGCAATTTAGTTATAACAATTTGAAACTTAAATAAGGTTTTATAGCTGTAGCCAACATTTTTGTCGATGATAAAATTTACTGACCACAATTTAATAGCCTCAAAAATATACGTTTTCCTAAATTGGTTGTGGTCAGCTGCCATGTTCCTTTTACTTCTCTGAACGGAAGATTTATAATTCATAAATGATCGGTGAGTTATGAGGTCACAGCAAGAGTCTGATATTTGTCTAATAACATGATCAAAAGACATAAACCCGCAAGCATAAGGTAATTCAGCGCTTTAAATTTAATACCTCAATGCTCGAGGAAAATAATCTAACGTTTCTACTTTGCTTGAATAATAAAAACTTTAAGAATCACCCGAAGAATCAATCTCACTATTTTAATTTACATTGACAAATTTCCACTAATTTTCTCTTAAGTTTGATTGGCTGTATTTTTATTAGAGACTTTTTGATCAATCCTTGTTTATACTTGCTAGCTGTTATTAGTTTGGTTAGTGACTAATATAGATGGATTTTTTTCGGCTGTTTGTTGTCATACTTGCATGCTGTTGTCGTTGTTTTTGATGTTGTCGTTTCTCTGTGGTTTAGTTTCACACGAAAATCGTAGTCCGCTCTGGTTTTCGACGCATTTCAATTTTGGTTCAGTTTATAACATTTTCAGTTACTGACATGTTATCTTTCCACTACCATGTTGCTAAAAGGTAGCTTCTTCATCCTCTTACATTAAGGAAAGGTCATATTTCTGGCCTGTGGAGGATAAAGAATGACCGATATCTATCACTCTCTTCACAGATGAATGCCAGTAATCCAAATCTAACGCTGACACAAATCCCTCCAGTCGACGAGAACATCATTCGTCCAGATGATGCAACATGGATCCTTACAAGTGCTTTCATCATCTTCACCATGCAGTCAGGGTTCGGACTCTTAGAAGCTGGAATGGTGTCAAAAAAGAACGAGACCAATATCATGGTGAAAAATGCAATCGATGTTATCTACGGTGGATTATCCTACTGGATATTTGGTTTTGCGTTCAGTTTTGGTGTAGAGGATGGTACTAATCCCTTCTGTGGGATTGGCTCCTTTTTGACCGATGCAGACGAGAGTGAAATGGGGGAAATATTTGCGAAGTATTTTTTCCAGGTAAGAGAGAATTCATGCTGGAATATATTGTCAACATTGGCGTCATCATCATCATCATCATCATGTATCATCACCATCATCATCTTGTATCATCATCATGTATCATCACCATCATCATCATCTTGTATATCATCATCATCATCTTGCATCATCATGTATCACCATCATCTTGTATCATCATCATCATCATGTATCATCGTCATCTTGTATCATCATGTATCACCATCTTGTATCATCATCATTATGTATCATCTTGTATCACCATCATCTTGTATCATCATCATCATCATGTATCACCATTATCTTGTATCATCATCATCATCATCATGATGTATCACCATTATCTTGTATCATCATCATGTTTCATCATCATGTATCATCATCATCATCATCATCATCATCATCACCACACATCGTTTGTTCTCTTCACATATTATTTTTAGTAGTTGTATATTTTTGTAAATTATAGTATTTTAGAACTGAGGGCCACAGGTTTGTTAGCCTTTCGACTATTTAGCGCTAACCTCTTTAGATAAAGAGTGACGTTTATTATTATTATCATTAATATTAAAGAGTTTATCATTATTAATCATAATCATGATCATCCTGAATCATCATCATCACCATGAATCATCATCATCATCATGTATTATCATTATCATCGTATTCACCATCATCATCATTATCAAGAGCATCATCATCATAGTTATCATCAAACCGAGGTTTCGCAGTGGCCATTGAATTTAAGGACAAACAGTGCATTTTCTTCCTAGTTAATGACGAAATCTTTTCTCGTGTAAGAATGTTGCATTGTTCCTGACCTCCAAGATGTCTTCAGTGTAACCCCTCCATGACTGAATTCTTTTTATCTCACTTTCCAGCTGTCCTTCGCTACGACCTCCACTACCATTGTGTCGGGTGCAATGGCAGAGCGAGTAAACCTCAAAGCCTACACACTATTTTCCTTTTTCAATACGCTAACCTTCTGTTTCCCTGCACACTGGGTATGGGGAGACAACGGATGGTTAAAGACCATGGGCGTGGTCGACGTAGCAGGGTGTGGTCCTGTGCACTTGGTAGGAGGAGTCAGCGGTTTGGTTGCCACGGTGATGTTGAAGCCACGATCGGGAAGATATGACGAAAAGGGCCGTCCAAAGAAGCTCGTGATGGCCTCGCCTACTAATGTGCTTCTGGGTACCTTTATGTTGTGGTGGGGATGGCTGGGGTTCAACTGTGGCAGTACGTTTGGTATCACTGGCGCCAAGTGGAAACTAGCTTCAAGGTTAGGCACTCGTCATAAATTGGCAGGGAGGGGAGGGGAGGTGGTGGAGATAGGGTGAGGGTCATTCATAATTTTTTGAGCCTTCCAAAAGGGTGGATCATCTAAAACTAGACAAAAGGAAGAGGGAAGGTTACACAGAATTATGCTGAGTCAGGATCAGTTTTTAACCGTCTCAGTTCAGTATATTGATTGATTTTCGTGCGGTTTTCTGTACACAGGTCTGCTGTTGTAACCATTAATGGTTCAATAGGTGGAGGAATATTTGGCATGTTGTACAGGTAAATAATGAGTGCACGAGATATTAAACCTGATATTATCAGTATCCACTGTATAAAGAACACTTTGTGACAAGCGAAACAAGGGCCTCCTGGGACTGTTATCACTAGATGCGCCGCCTACTTTGGCGGGAATAGCATGACTTCTATCAAAGTTATGCGTGTTTTATTAGCGCGGATTGAAACTCTTCGACGCTTTATCGATCTAGAAAACTCCACACGCAGCGAGAGTTTGACGTGTGTTTTGGCTTCCCATTAAATCTGCACAGCGATCTGCACGATGAGGAAAAGTAATCTATTGAGGAAAACCAAAAATCCATACTTCTTGAAGTGTCAAGGTCACAGAAATGTGAAAAGCGCTCTAGCTCAAAATCTTTCCGTGGGTTTTATGTGCTTTTTCGCGTTTTGACTTTTGTGTTTGTCACAGATCATATAAATATGGAAAATGATGATTAATGGTTAATTATGAAATGTTTGAGATATAACCCGCGCGCTGATTGGCGGGCTACCGTGCTTATATCAGAGGACACATGACACGCTCGAGCTAAAACTGCGACAAATATTTATAAAAGCATGATACAAAATGATCGCTTATGTCTCTCTACTGTGATATAAACACTCTGGAAGATGTAGAGCATTCGAAAAGTAATAGATATACTCGGCTATGTGTCCCTAAGCTTGCTTTTCTCATGTTCTACATCTTACAGGGTGTGTATATCACAATACAGAGACAGACGCGCGAGTTTTATATTGCTTAACTACTAAACTGGCCTTATTTTTGTCCGCAGCTATATTGCATTTAACGACAAGCTCTTCATAGACGTGTTTGCCACAGGGATCCTGGGAGGTCTCGTGGGTATTACCGGTATGTGCGTGACTGAACATGCTCAGTAGATTTCAATATATCTAGGTTTTTGAGCCCCTTCGTTATTGACTCTAGGGGAGTATGGAGGGGGTGGACCACTGTCGCCTGCACTACTCACGTCACCCTCATTTCTGGGACTTTCATACAAGGTTACTATTAAAGGGAATCATCTAGTCGTTAGTTCATACAGAAGTCAGCCACCTGAGTTGAACGATGATCTTAACTTTAAGCGTTTGAACTCTGAAACTTTATTTGGAGTTTGCCGTCGTTTACTTTGATTAGAGCAGACTTTGCATGACTGTGAAAAGCTCGCGGCATGAACAAAGTCGTGACACAGCCAGAGCAAAGGCGAGGCACGTCAAAATTCTAGAAAGCATCACGTTCCCGGCAAGGCACGCTTACGGCACCGACCGTGCCGCGAAGGTTTCAGTCATACGAAATCTGCTCTACCATGTCATCAATTCTGACTGGCATTTTCTTACAGCCATTTGCGCCGTTGCTCGTCCTTGGGAGAGCCTAATCATCGGGTTCATTGGAGGCCTTATCGCTTGCATGGGATGCACCATGCTCGACAAGCTACGTATAGACGACCCAGTGGGATGCGTTCCTACGCATTTCTTCGCGTCGATCTGGGGAATGATCGCAGTGGGGTTGTTTGCCGAGAAAGATACCCTCGAAAACCTATCAGAGGACTACGGGGTCTTTAAGGGAGGCAGTTGGAACAAACTGGGCGTCCAACTTCTTGCAACAGTTTCTGTTTCCGCTTGGGCTGCCTTAATAACTTATATATCACTTTTTATAATCAATCGTTTCGTGAGTCTGCGCATGCCGCTGGAGATGGAGCTCGAGGGCGCAGACAAATGGGAACACGGTATTGAACCCGAGTCGTTTATAGAAGATGACACAGTAGCGCTTACTACTAACTATGATAACCTCCTACTCGAAAACTGTCACGAAAACCAAGTAGAAGACGACACAGAGCAGGGATTGTGTCGCCAGTTTGAAAACTCTGAGAACGACAGGCAAAATGGTACGATCTTCAAGAAAAAGATGCTTGGAATAAAAAGTTCTCAGAGCAGAAGAAGACACACAATGACGAACGACATGAAGATGAACTCGATTAAGAATCTGCGATCTCGCTCCATCGACGTAGAATCGGGACTTGATAATGGAACCATTCTACAAGAAGTAGAAGTTGTTCCAAACGGTGTTAGTGGCGAAAATCCTTCCAAATATCGAGAACTTTCGTTCGGTGAATTAAGCTCTTCATCTGCTGAAGAAAATAGTCATATCAACAGCTCAACTGACGCACAAACTTAGAAATGAGGATTAAACCGTACAAACTCTGTTAATTTTCATCAGAAATTTTACATTTTCAGTTTAGGCCTTTAAGTTTTTCTAGGGCTATGGTGATTGTATTGTTTTAGTTTGCAAAAAGTAAGAATAAATACTGAATTAGAATCCGAACTACTAAATTTAACTCTCAAATACGTTATATTTTGACAAGGAAAAACTAGTACTTTCTACGCATCCTCGGGAAGTGGCGGGAAAATGTCGGCCACATCAGAGTCCCGGATGTCAATCTCCCTTAGCTTCCAAAAATGAATCACGGTGATCGGAAACTAGAAAAAACTGAATGTTTGAAACTCTGAAACTTTTTTAAATATGTAAAACAGCGGCAGAATTCAAGAGGGAAAGTTGTCAATCTCAAATAGATGTTTTTTTGATCACCTGACCAAACATTGCGCGCCAATCGCCCACGTCCGAGTTAGAAGAGGTTCTCGAAAAAGATGCATGAAGGCGAGACTTCGTGTGGAATCACATTTGGTAGCGTGAACCCTACTGACTTGTTCTGTTGTTACTATTTTCTCTATGACTTGTTCGCGGTCCACTCGTAAAAATACATAAGCAACAGAAAAAGTCAAAGAAATTTCAGTCGTTTTGAGCCACCAAGCGTGAATTTGCACGAAGCCTCACGTTCATGCATCTTTTTTCGAGAGTTCGGAAGCGGGCTATTATGTAAATTATGTAGTAATAGTAAGCGAGTCACGAGCAGCTTGCTGCACGGTGGAAGAACCCCTGTCCTTAGAGTAAAACTGAATAAATAGCCCTTGATGCATGTAAAATCGACTGCAACAATAGAGCAGATTTCGTAATGACTGTGAAAAGTTCGCGGCACGAACACGGTCGTGACAAGGTTAAGGCACGGCAAGGCGCGTCAAAATTATAGAGAACATCACGGTCGCGGCAAGGCATGCTTACGGCACCGATCGAAGTCATACGAAATCTACTTTACTTATTGTCGCAGTTGAATTTTTCATTAACATCAAAGTGTGTCTTTCTGTACTCTACCTTTAACAGCTTGAGTCACAATAACTAGTTTCACTGATGAATATGATATGAGATCATTTCGTGATATAAATAATACTAAATTTATCGCCAGTATCTTACATCAATATGTTTATGTATGATCAAGTGGGGGCTTTTTTTGACGTACAGTACTGCGTATACTTCGCCGTCAACCAACAACTCAAGCAGCTTGTCTGTCACTTATATACAACAGGCGTCACATCCGGAGCAAATAAATCATCCCCATTTAAGGTTTCCATTGCGGTAAATCTCATTAACTGAGCGAGAGAGTACGAACTGTTTTTAGATAAATGTTTTGTAACTTATTAAACGTCAGCTGAATAGCAATCGCCTATTCGTCAACTTTTTTTACTTGTGATGAATGAATAGTCTAAGTGAATACTTTACATAGGTTGCACTTCAGAATGAAGATTTTATCTCCGTCTCAAGAGAGGAAATATCTTATAGAACTCTTCATGATTTTGGCAAATGTCCGAATGGAGGGTTCGTTTTTGTCAGTCCTGGAGTGTCGTGATGAGATCGTTGTCAGATAGTCCTCTCAAGTGAAGGAAATGCAGAACAAGAAACTCCTCCTCAATCAGTTACCTTCTTCAGCAGCATTTTCCTTGTCAAAGGATAAAACGTCCGATTTGTCAATTACTTCTTAAATAAATAGGCCACCATACTGACGAGAGTAAACCGAAAAACTGAAATTCCTACCTGAACATTGAATAAGCTGTTGCATTTGAGCCTCGATAGCGACGCGAAAACGCATCGTCCAACAAATTTAGAAGCAAAGGGCAAACGAGGTATAAACAAGACACACAAAGGCATTCAGTACACCCACACATTGAAATGAAGCGAATATTCAGTTATCAGGAGAAAAAAGATTTAATTTTTTTATAAGTGTATCTATGCTTAATATCACCTGTAGTAACTCATGTACTGAGCCGGAATCGAAAGCAATTTTGAGAAATCGAAAATATGATTGATGGGCTCTCTACTGACACGAAGTACATGATAGCTTTCATTATCTAACTTGGCCCGAACTTTTGGAGTATTGGTTTTGATCAGTTTTGCTGAGATAAAGCCAACAAAATCACTGGCAAAATCAGTCTCCATCCACACACACTATGAAATCTTTTTGACCAGTGAACTATATGGGGATGGTGAGTTAATCATCATTAAAAACCGGACGAATAGATATAGATATCTTCAAAAACTAACACTAATAGTTTCTGTCAGTTACAACGCGCTAAATGGGTTTTCAGGCATGTTTCTGTATTTATTTTCACTTTTCTTGATTCTTTTCGACTTAGGATTCCCTTCCAGTGCGAAAAATTAAATGAATATCAAACTAAATAACTAGATAAATTTAGAATGAAAAATTGTAATACTCATGCGTACCAAGGGGATAATATTTCCCCTGGAGGTTCAAACTGAAAGATAGCGCTAAGAAAAGCGGTTTATTCACTTATTTCATCGGTCAAGAGAAATTCTTGCCGTTAATCGTTACACCATATTCAACAATTCAGACCTAAAGCCCAAGAGGGCTACGAGACAATAGGCGCAGCTCGGAAAGAGCCATTCAACTCGTAGCCCATGAGGCGGAGAGATCTAGTTGTTTTATTATGAATAAACTAGTCGGGAAGTGATAGAGAATTTGGCAAAAACTTCGACAAAACGCGAGGCAAACGTCATTCGTTTTGAGTGCTTTTCGCTTCTCGGTTTGTGGACTCAAGTTTCATCGATCATACCGAGCGAGCGAGATGTTTACATAAATATTCTTTTAACTTCCTATCAATCTGTTGTACAATTAGAAGAGTGACATAGAACCTCCTAAATTACACACTAACCTATCTTTGGTGTTCTTGGCTCTATAATAGAGGCAAAAATAATCGAAATATTGCACAATAGTCGGTTATTCTCGGTCAAAAGCACCAGGAGGTGATTTCATTCCAGCCAGCAGGATACTTCTCATTTCGTCAAAACATGCCAGGCTGTGTTAGCCTTTACTATACTTTCTGGAAAGGTAAAATATATTAAATTCAGCAGTTCAAGTACTAGATTAATAGTTATAAGGTACGAACTCGACTGGAGGATGTCTGACCCCAATAAGGCAGCGAGCAAGCCCAAGCTTTCAAGTACTAGTAGAAAGGCAAGTACACGAATGAGATTCCCGTCTCAAATGTTTAGTGGTTATTTCAAATTTTATTGGAGTAGAATAACTATCGATAAATATTAATTCTTAAAACACGACCCCCAACCACTACTAAGTCAGCCATAAAGTCTACAGGGGGTTTTCCCTTCTACTACTTCTTTCTTTTCTTTTCTTTTCTTTTTGAGTAAGGCAACTAAGACGTGTATCGTTTCGCTACTAAATCCTCCAAAACCATTCACAAATAAAGTAATTATCTCTTTTCATCCTCTTCGGAATTTTCAGTACTAAATCCGTTTTAAAAACAGAGAACTGTTTGTAATATCTACTGTCTATTTTTGTATGCCATTCTTCAGTTATTCCAAGTGCTCTGTCTGCTATAAATTCAAACCGAAGGTCGATTATAAGTGATATTTTCGAGGTGCAAAGTAAACAGTAATTTATCATTCCCAAAATCTAATCGTAATCTGAAAGCAAACAGCAAGAGCTTTGTATTTTGCCGACACATATTCAAAATCCTAAAAAGAAGAGAAAAAATTTACTGAACCACATCAAATAACCACAAAGCTCTATGCATAATTCTCACTTTCTTTGGAATCATATTTGTAAATAAAAGAGCATAGAGAGAGAGAGAGAGGATCAGTATATGAAGTTATAACTGGAAGAAAGTCCACACTGAAACCATACAATTAAACTAAACCTATATTTGCATGATATCCAAATAAGTAAACGTATTACCATTCATTTCGAAATTGGAGTAAAAATTGAAAATTACGGATCTGAAAAAATCTAATTATTTCAAACTGTTTGGTCAAAGTCAAAGTTGGCTTATGAAAAAATATACTTTGTACCTTGGTAATAAATGACTAAAACCTTGGTTCCATTAGTGGAAAACTAATACCGAGAATTGGCAAGAATTGATGCTATGAGTGTTTTGATTATCAAGTTTAGGGTTGACACAAAATGGCTGCAGCCTTAACCGTGGTGTTCGTGTTCTGAGCTCATTTTCCGTCACAGAATCAAGAAACTTTAAGGTAACGTGCTGTATTTTCACGTGCTTAAGGGGCTGGTTATTATCTCGAGGAGGGCCGAGTGACAGTAGAGGAAAATTAGGGGATTATCCAAAAAGTGACACAAGGAACTTGAGTATTGCCACTTTCATTTTATTTCTTACTTAAGGTGTGGTCTTGAAAGACTACAGACAAGTATCGGTAGCGAGGAGCTTATTGGCGGTGACGGGAGCGTGTGTGTGTGTGTGTGTGTGTGTTAGGGGGAGGGCGGGGTTGAAATTTGTGAGAGGACGTAAGGGGGAGGGTTCTTTGTAAAAACTTGAGGAGAACGGGAATGAGTGGTGAGCTTTTTCGATTTTCATTAAATTTTCCTCCAGCCCAATCCAGACATAGATAATGAGCATCAGGAGTTCCTTAGAGTTTAAACACTGAGATTAGATGGTGTTCATTTTCTCTCTGATTGCATGGATCAGTATGGAATGTTGACTAGAGGTGGTTTGGAATCATTCCTAAGGAAATAAAAGTGGCAGCCATGTTGGCTGGTGTTCACTATAGGTGGTTTGGAAT
>WUAP02171004.1:0-23743 GCA_015163945.2 Stichodactyla helianthus | reverse complement strand
ATGACGGAACGGCACTTAATCGCCGGTCAAGCTCGGAAATCCATACTGCGCCTCAGCTTTCAAGGGAATGTCTCGGGTGTATGGTTAGTGTGTTCACAAGTTTTTTTGAATAAATTACCGTGGCAGACCCGGGTTCGAATCCCGAAAGGCTCACATTCTTATTTTTCTTTTTTCATTTCTTTTCTCTTTTCTGTCCTTTCTTTTTTCATTTCCTTTTTTTTTCCCTTCTTCTTCTTTTCTTGTTTCCTTTTCCTTTTCTTCGTGTGGGGTTTTACCTGTGCTAAAAGTTACGTTACAGCTAAAAAGTCTATTCACATTTGGAGAGGGGGAGAGGAGGGTTGTTTTGTATTGGTTTCTATAAATAAGTTTTCTTGGCTTCTTTCTTTCTCTCTTCCATTTTCTTTTTTCTTTTCATTTGATTTATTTGTTTATCTTTTTCTCATTTTCTTTTCTTTTCTTTCTTTCTTTCTCTCTCTTTTTTCTTTACTTTACCTTTCTTTTCATTTCTTTTCATTTCTTTTCTTTTTTTTATATCGTATCTGAGCATTTTTTTTTTCTCTCTCTCTCTCTCGCCATTAAGCAGGTTTACCATTTAGCAAAAATATTATATGCGTGGGAACATAAAATTACAAGAAAAAATTTCTCTTCCTCAGGAAGTGCCGCCCTCGAAAAAAAATCATCACCATTTACCGCACCAGCCATTTGTAGCCTATGATTTACGTATCTTGTTTTAAATATGTATGCTTCTTCAACGTTTTATCGACTCACGTTCCGGAAGCGAAGGATATAGTAAACCACAGGAAGCCTAACACGTGTTAGCTTCGGCTGCACTTTCAGATTCTAAATTCATGATTTTACGTTTTAATTGCAAATTTGTATTGTCGAATGCCTAGCTTTCTTGCTGCGAGTTCCAAATCCAACCCAAAAATGAAAAAAGAATTTTACTCTCCGGAAGAGTGAGAGTGGCGCTCAAAATCTTCATTCTTTCTTAATTCTCGCGATTTCATTTGCCGTCATCTATGTTTCTATCTCTTTAAATTCCTTTCAACCATTCAGATATTTTCTTTTCGTTCTTTCATTTTTCCCACTTCTTCTTCTCACTTTTTCCCCTTCCCTTTCCATTTATTTTTTATTTTTTCTTGCTCGACGCTTTCAGGCTCTATTTCCTTGTCTTTTCTTTTCTTTCTAATAAGTATTTGGGTTAGTAAAACGCTCTTTTCGATATGTTCTTCTGAATGAAGTATAACACATCATCTGCGGGGGTCAGGTCCATTACACGCAATTGTTCCTTCACAGTGCTATTATAAGACAGCTGCAATGCCTCCGTTAGACAGCACACACATACAGGCTTATGTAAAGAAATATTTTCAATGCCTATAGCGTATCACAAATAAGAATAAAACAGCAGGAAGCTTGATATTTTGTCGAACAGGAAAAACACTGATTGATTGATTGTTGCTTTGGCTTTCGATTTTCTCAGCGGTCGCCGAGCTAACAGTTTTTTGAAAGCAGAGTGAGGTCCAGTAGCTCGAGGGGCAATTCGATGTTATTTGTACTGTTCAGATCCGCTGTTTGCTTTACTTTGAGGGGAAGGGGAGAGGACCACATACTATAGAGGAAACAATGTGTATGCGTAGACAGAAATGGGAAGTTTTACTTCACACGTTGTGTTTTCCCATCCCTATCCCACTGGGAATAACATCTTTGTTTCATATTTATCCACATTCCTTACAGGACTTCCTTCTCAATGAACAATTTGAGAAAGCCTTACTCTCATCTGAAAATCTCTACGTATCTTTGGTTTCAAAAAGATATATGTTACTATTTTTTTATCAAAAATGAATTTTTCTAATGTTTTGGCGCGTGTGTGAGATTTATAAAAGTTTACTTACTAGCGTGCTTAGCTATAAATGTTGTACTGGATTCTCCAAAGTTGGCTGCAATCTTTGATCTTTGTAAATTCAATCCAATCGTCTTGAATTGTGCGCACGTCTTTATCTTTACTCAGACTTAATGTTGAATACTAGCGATGCTGACACAATCAAAAGGTGGTATGAAATCACGACCATAGGAGACGCAATTTAGTCTATCAGAAAGACAGCTAAAAGGCTGGTAAAATTACACAACTGAAGACCATAGATGATGAGTTTTATGAAACGTAGTTGGTATCCTGAATTGGTTGTCCCCCCCCGGAAACAGTGTTGATATTAGCTTTGGTCCAATAACTTCAAGATTATCGATAACTTGTTCTAGGTTTCTAGGTAGATCTGCCTTTTTAAGCATAAGGGAGTAAATTTGATTTTAAATATCATTGACACTCTCGTGGTACGCTGAAACAGGGCCCCCCCCCCCCCCCCCCCCCCGCGCAGAGAGAACAGAAATTCTGATGCAAGTGCGGGAAGATTTCTCCACAATCACTTATCGTGAAATTACATCTGAAATAAACCGTGAGAGCCTCTCGAAGTTTTGCCTTTAAGTCTTGATTCTTTGTAATTCGGATGGCGCCAAAACTTAACTGAGAGTTGTTTTCTAATCACTTCACGTCTGAGTCGATGGTTATACGTTTTAGACTTAGAAAGAATAACCTTACATTCGTGCTAGACTTAGTTTGATCTCTCGACCGAAACACACTCCCGTTCAAAGAGAACTTACATCCTCCATTCTTTTTTTTTTTTTTTTTTTTTTTTTTTTTCCTATTGAAATCATATTCTTTTAATGCCCATTCTAGCCTTCACGCAGGTTGTCTTCCCGCTTATATTTGGCACAAATAGAATGTTTTTGTTTCATGCCAAATTACTTGTAATATTCTCATCTTGTAAGTTACGTTGTATAAGTACGTAACAATAGTTTTTGCCATTCGAAGAAGTTTTCCGTAATTTTTCTTTTCGTCATATTGTTACAGTAAAATTACATAACAATTCCTTGTATAGTTTATCCAGCATCATGTCATCTGGGATACGCACTGTACGGGGACCAAGGGCCAAGATTTATGCTTCTTCATCAAGTCCCTAGTACAAGTTTCACCGACAAGTGCAGAGAGTAGTTCGTTAGCAGTCGTGTAGAAAGTGTAATCGTATTGAAACAAAACTATTCCACACGATTTAAAACAATGGATTCGTTTTTCTTTCTTTCTTTAGTTTTTTTCGTGTCCCACCCTCCAGCTCAGTTCTTTGAAAAAAGTTTCCCCTGAATGCCGGAAAATCACCTGTAAACTCAGTACAAACAAACCTCTGTTCTCTTGTTTTTATCAACGCCAGCCTGGTTTTCCATATAGCCACTTTACACAATAGTGATTCAAAAGACAGGTGGAAGCAGATTTGATATACAATTCTTCTGTTCTGTGCTTATAATCAAATGCTTCTATTCTGAACTAAAATAAAATAAACTGCGCCGACAATTTAGATAAAACTATGCTCTTCCAAAGAGATTTTGCTGAGGAAAAATAATTTATTAGTCCTCTATCGTTTTTAATTCCTCTCCCCGAAGTTTGACCCAGCTATTATTACTATTATTTTGTTGTCTAACGATATTTTCTCACGCAAAAAGCACTGTTAATAGGGCGAAAATTAGCTTTTCTGTCAAAAAGAACACCATTTTCAATTGAAATTGGTCTTTAATAGGAAGAACAATATCAAAAGCTGTTTAATCAGAGATAGCTGTCTTCTCTCTAATGTTTACCCAGATTAAACGACTATATTCGTTGGTATAAATAAACATTTAGTGCTAACACAACGGATACATCAATTTATCCTTATAGGACGATCTTGACGAATGAGTAAGATTGCTTTTAGAGTCCTAACATTGTCAGATAAATGTCATTATTACGATCTGCCGCAAACGGCCCATCAAGCCAGTGAATGATCGACAATCCGTCAATGGATAATGAAAAAGCCAAAACTGGGGAAGGGGAGTTTGAGTAAAGAAGTCAATACTGTCAAGTCTTTTAGCATTGTCGGTAAACTGGGTGATATATACTCTAGAAGGAATTAATCGTAGGGAAGTTTTTCGTATGTACACATAAGCTGAAAAAAACAAATAAAGCTGTTTCAGCATTTAATAAATTTCACGGCTAATTGAATACTATGTTTAAAAAACGAGAAAATAACAATAAAAATGCGGTTTTTGGACAAAGATACCTCACGCGTTTGTATGGGCAAATTAAAAGACATTTAAATTAAGGTTTTTAGAATACATAACAGGACTTTTTTTTATTAAATGGGTTTAAACAGTTGGATGGTTTCTTCATCGTTTCTGTGTAGCTAGCTTGAATGCACTTAAATGGCTTCAATCAAACAACACCAGATCGAGTTTCGCAGATTATAGTTCTTTTTAACTTCTTCAAACGGCCGATTCGATTTTGTTTTTTGTTACTGTACATATCTTCATCGGTTTAACAGATAAGAAAGTCAAATACAATAGTTAAAAAATTGAATTTGAATCAGTTTCAATGCTTTTGACCAGCATGCAGCTAGCTAGAACCCGACTCTTTTTCCCTATCCTTTTATCTATAACAGTTAAGTGGCGTTTCACGTTCCTAAGAATCTATTCTTTCACCAGGCATTCTCTATTATGCATCCATGGAGCGCAAGTGAACAGTTTACTGGCTTTTTTATGGTACGCAGCAGTTCAATGGCTTTCTCATCCTTTTCTTTTAAATCAAAAGAACACATTAACTTCCACCGACTGCAGAAATCAACGAATAACCAAGACCTGATACTTTACAATTTTTATTTTCGATTTTTCGATCTTAATTCCGCTTTTTTCTTCTTGTATGAATTTTTATAGAGACCAAAGATCAATCAAAGCTACTTCCCCCCTTAATGGGCAGCCTTACTTAGTGAGAACTTTGCGCCAAGTTGTTAGTATTACAAACTGTTAAATTAAATAAAGCAATGCTAAGAGTGAAATTGAGAAAATTATACTCAAAAGACTAATTTAACTCAATTGCCAATTCTAGTTCAATCTCAGTAACACTACTTGGTAATTTGTCATGTTTTAATCCCAATATATCAAACATTAAGACTCTACCGGCTGATGATAAATTCGTAGACAGACAACACAGATTGTTTTAAACTTTAAATAAAGAATTTCAATTTCAATTTGTTTTTCTTGGATATCTCAGTGAGTCTTTTGTGTAGCTGATATTATAACTTTTCACTGATACCTGTATAGCTATTATTCTAGTCTGTAGGCATTGCTTTATAAAGCATCGTTTTTCCGTTCTTCAATTAACACTAAAGTGCCTTATCTTAAAACATAGAAGCAATCAATTTTTGAGTATCTACTGCGGGTTTAATCGTCGGTTTTTGTCAGTAAGAGCCTTTTTGACCAAAGTAAATTTTCGCTTTAAGGTCTGATTATATCTTAGGAGTCCAAACAATATCTAACAGTCTCTTTGTTCCTTTTGCTAAAAAAGATTTGAGCTTATTGGATTTGTGTCAAAATAATTTGAGAACAAAACATCTCAGTGCTAAATTAATAAGATATTCGGTGACACTGCAGTTATGATTGTTCGAGGGTTTCTCCTTTTCATTTTCTTTTTTTTTCTCTCTTTTTTCTTTCTTCCTTTTTTTTTTTTTTTTTTTTTTTTTTTCTTTTTAAACTAAAGCCCAAATAATTTCAGAAATTAATTGATTTATAGTCTTACTCAAGTGTATTTTCTTAATGATTATTGTTTAAAAACAGGATTAATAATTTTTCACCAATGGTTTATTTTCAACATACTTCAAGTAAAACCATAGCAACTTCCTATGAAATCAATGTATTATATAATTTACATTTTTAGACCTCAAAAAACAAACAAACAAACAAACAAACAAACAAAAAATTTTTTTATGAAATCAATCTGAACATTTCAAGAAGCTATGTTTATTTTGATCGCGCATTTGATCGCATGGAATTTGTGCTATATAGGTATCAAATTATGTCCCAGAGACCTCGATTTTATTCATTGATTTTTAAACGTTGAACTTCATTTTTAAGCGTTATTGGATTAAATATTGCTTCATTCTAAGTTCATAGTGACAATTTTCAAGGAAACATGGCGTTCGGAATTTCTGATTCTATACTTCCTTTTATGTATTGTAAAACGGCTTTCCTTCACCTCAATCTAGTTTCTCCTAAATACAGGACTTCTTGATTCAAATACGAATACGTTGGGGCAGGCCTTAGTGATCATGTGACAGATATCAGCCAATAAAAAAGGTGGATCATGGCCTTTTAAAAGATGGAAGAAGCATTCTAGTACTTTGCATCAAACTTGAAAAACCAAAATATTATTGCTGTCTTTTGCCTTTCTTTTGACTGTTAGCAGTTGAATTTTAGGTTCAAAAAGTAGTTTAGCAACAGCAGCAGTAGCAGTAGCAGTAGCAGTAGCAGTAGCAGTAGCAGTAGCAGTAGCAGTAGCAGTAGCAGTAGCAGAGGTACCTCTGGCCCTCACAAAGAATATTTTCTTCACTGGTTTTACCAGAATTCCTCTCTCAATAAAAATCCCATGTAACAGGTCACTGTGCAGACTGTGAATCGAAGACTGTAAAGATAATCAAAAAGTCGATGTGGAAGTAGGAAATTCAAAAATTTATTTAATCTGTATATCTCGTATTTTGCATTCTAAAAGGTAAGGTCAGATTGATATCAATGATAGTGATGATTGATATTTGATAAAAAGGTATATTCCTTGCTCATGAAGAATGCATGGAAAAGTCAAATTATAAGAGCCGCTTCAAAGCAATTTCTATTCAATTAAACAATCAAAAAATGGTCACTGGCAATTTATTTCCTGCAAGGTAAATAAGTTATTACCAACGTATTTTATTGACAGGAGATCAACCCAGCTTGATTGTAGTTAAAAGAGGACCTTAATAATTTTGAAAGTGGGTGGTCTCACGGCAACCAAACACGAAAATGTAGTTTGAAAAGTTATTTGAAATCTTGAATCAAACGTGTTGAATTCCATAAATCAGTCTCTTACTTCACCAGCACTTACTTTATTCATCTAACTTAAAAACATTTTTGATTTACGCGGCTATCGATAATAAATCGTTGTAGATATATTGCATTGACTTTTGAGATTTTAAATCGATTTGTATCGTTTTGTATTTTAATCGCAAAGACTACATGATACATAGAAAATCCCTGTGGGGGAAAAAAATCCCCTTTGAAAATCTGGTTGAGCTTTTTGAAGCCGTTTTCTTTCGTCTTTTTTTCTATTGTTTTTTTCCCCTTTTTTCATTTTTAAGGAGCAGAAAATCATTGACAAAAGTATCGTTTTGTATTCAATATTCTAAGAAGTTCCGTGACCATCAGAAAACCAACAAGCAGGTACCAGCGCTCAAAATAGGTCTTTAAATGTATAATGACCACTAAAATGATAGCACAAATGTTGGCCCAAGGCTGGTGTACCTCTATATAATGCACAAAACCTTCTTGTATTATTAAAAGTTTTAGAAATTAGCTGTTATATAATAGCACATCCAAGACATTTTTCCTCACTATGATTCACAGCTATTGTTGACCGTGGTACTGTGCCTCAAATACCAGTCAATAAAGAAATGGTGAATGAGTAAGGTTTTCACGAATTGAAAAGAAAACGAGGAAGAAACACGCTATCTTTTTCATCTCGTTTAAAAGAACAACAATCGTTTTGTTTATTTTGGTTAAGTGAACGTCGTAATTTAACAGCGTGTTACCAAAAAATATCTTCTTAATCGTTTTCTAACAGATGAAAACCATGTTTTTTCAAAAGGCAAAAGGATCCTAGTACGTTTTGTCGTTAGAAAGTATTCAAGATGTTATAAAGGACAAACGCATTAGACATTAACAGAGAATAATGGAGTACAATGGGTAACTTTCTTTTCTTACTAGTTCTCACTGTACTAATCATAGTTTTAAATTTTCATAAAAGCATGAGAAGTACTCAGAATGAGGTCAAAATTGAAGATGGTCAATATGTCCGAAAGCTCGGCGTAAACTAGAAAAGAAAAAACGTAGTTGAACGTGTCTTTCATTATGAGGTCAAAATTGTTTGTAAATCTCTTTCTGAGGCGGTAGATATGGATTTCCATCTACTTTTTTTCTTTATTTTCGAGCTTTTAAACTTGCAAATCAAATACTAATAATATGATTTTGAAAAACGTCTGTTTTAGTTAACTACAACACGTAGTGGATATTTTCTTTGTATTTTAACTTAATCTTTGCCACTTTAAACATTTATTTTTGAAACCATTTTCTCTTGCGTTATCACAAATAATTCTAAAGAATTAAGACATTTTGAATCTGCTGACAATCTCAAGGTGTTTATTTGTTTAACCTCCAAAATCAATATCACATTTGAATTACAGAAAACTTGTGGATAACTGCTCCACTGGGTAATAAAAGTTCTTTGAAACTTTAGGATGAGTAGTACTTATTGCTACTTCCTATTTGTGTCCAGTCATAGTGGTTTCACTTTAAGGGCTCAACATCGAAAATCCATCTAGAGTACCTGCTATCAATGGTGTGATTTTCAAATGTGTCTCGCCTTTTCTTTGTCTTGTTGTCGCTGTAACTATACACACTGAAAAGCATCGTGATCATCTATTGATACCCAGCAGTCTCACTACCTGCTCTTAAACATACTAGCTCTCCTATTTTTAGTATGACATCTCCTACGCTGCTTTACTTGTTGACCTTATTCTGAGAACATCTTTTGTTTGTGTATAGATACTACAGGTGCCATTTTCAGCCAGAGTATGCTGACTGAATACTGAAAATTCAACCCTTAAAGCGACTTATGGCCGAATAAGTTGAAGCTAACTATGACCACATTCCTTATACCAATGAGAGTTTTGCGATTACTGAGTTCCCTATTACACTGCATGAGTATTTGTTATTAATTACTCTTCTAGATTGGTCTGTCTTTGCTCTCAAATTCCCTCTGTCGAAATCGATTTTCGTTTCGTTTTTCCTATTCATTTTGTTTTTTAATAACATCCAAGACAACTTATTCAATTGAATTTTGCATTCCTAATCGTACGTCTGGTAACCTAGCTAGTGTTACCAATGTTCTATGCTGACAATCCTTTCTAATAAATCCTTCACATGCAACCACGGGTGTTGAATAGTATGAGTAGTCTTATAGTTTTAAACAATTAATTTAGATTACCAGTTTTCTTTTCTGCTTCCATATATTTTACAGAGAATAGAATCGAATTACCACCTACAGTTGGGATACTTTTATACTTGGAAAATGTTTCAGTACACGAACAGCGTGAAGAAAAGAGCTTAGAATTCATCTACGATTAAAAGGAAAAAGAAAAAGAAAAAAATAGGGAATAGAAAATTAACAAAACGAAAATCTCAGCGTGAATCTTAACACCAGAAAGGTATTTCAAGTCTTCAAAAATGCAGCAAAAATTATAGATATGTAAAAATTCAAGAACCCTATAGTTAATCCTACAGTTCAAGACATGCCATAGAAAAATCTACGCCAAGAAAGTAGCATATGACGCTGAAAACTGTGAAAATTGTTACCAACATTTAGAGAAAATAATATTTTTGGAAATAACGTTTCTGCTGGTTACCACACAGGCAGTACTATAGTTGTCAAGGCTATCGAAGATTAGAACTTCAGGAATGAATAGACAAGAAAAACTAAGACAGACTGATATTGTGATTTAACTCTGCTATGAGTGAATTAAGCTCTACCTAGAATAATAACCATGCTTTCCCTGGATTAAATTGCCAGAGCCATTATTCTTTGAAAGAAAGACAAGTTGAATCAGTGTAAAACTTTGTCAGTCACACACTATAAGCCTTGTCTATTCTTCAAGGATTTAAAAACCGTTTTACATCATTGCATAAAATAGTTTTCAAAAAGATTTTTCAAACCAAAAAGCCAAAAGCAGGTGTTAGAGTAATTATTGAAGTTTTACGAATGAGAATTACAATGGTGTATTCTCAATGATATTTTCCAATTGATTTGCTTTTAATTCCAGAAAACGTTCTTTTCCTTATTACAGCTTTTCTCTTTAGCTACCGCTTCTTTGAACGCGAAAATATCAAAATTCCGCGATTTTTATAGTTAATATATCTATTCAAAAACACTAGAACGTTATTTTTTTTAGAATAAACTCATTAACAATAGATGTTCTTTCTCGCCGATTCAATCATCTTTCCTTTGCAAAATTCATAAGCTTTAAGGCAACCAGAGATTATTTGATTTTTCGCACGCTGTGGTGAGCGCAAAAATCCATCGAAATTCAATTGTACAATACTTTGCTGTCATTATCGCTCGACTCAAATCTAATCTAGCCAAATCAGTAATAATCAAGTAAATAGAAAGAAAGCTGTAATAGCTTACTTAGAAATTATTAATAGGGCTTGAAAAAGGATATTTTAGCTCGAAAGATCACTAACATAAGACAATTCTCTGAGCAACTTTGCAATACATCGAACGTATAACTACTAACGAGGATTTTCTACATTAATTGTTGTGTATTCTTAAGACTATATAAGTAAAATATACGTTCAAATGTTTGTAACACAGTTCCTTTCATTGCCTTATCGATATGTTTTGAGCTATTAGTTGTATCAGTGTATCATATCTGATTCACGACATGATAAGCTACTTTGTACAAGCTTTGTGATCAACACCTTCCAAGAGTTGAGCTAAAATAACACAAAAATCACCTAATTTTCAAATCTTAAATGAATCAAAGGCTTTCCGGAAACCTAGAACAATGGCTTTCGATACAATTTATACTAAATTCGAATAATATTTGAAGAGCTTTGAATAAGCTTTCAAAGAATAGTCGTACTAGTAATTACTCTGGCTTTAGTTACATGAGCACTACACAGAAACATAAAGACTTTATTCCCGAGATTAAGAAGAGAACATAAATTGTTATATTTTGAACTTGTATATGATTCAAGATTTTATTCGCGACTTTAAGCTCTGGATTTCCCCTTTACTATAGAAGGAATATCTATTATGAAGTAAACAAATTGATGCAGTAAAGAGTCTGTTTGATGTTAGTCGGCTCTTCGTCTAGTTGAAAATGCCAGTCAAATAAAGCTTTATTAAAAAGCGAAGATAGTCAAATCAAAGATAAAACAAAGATCAAAGGTTGGTTCTCTTTAAGATTTACAGAACTGAACTCCTCGTTTGTGATAGAAGTAAGGAATTAAAGGTGTCTTGAAAACTCATTCGCATTAAAGACGCTCGCCCACATAGGAAATTTTCGTCTTTCACCTGTGTGGTTTACTACCAAACTCGCTACTAGGTTCGGTTCCGCTTGGGTCTTTGAAAAAAAGTGAAAATACTGTGGCTGAAAGTGTCATGTTCTTTACTTGTATATCACACGTATTTGCTCAATTTTGATTTGGTTTTGACACCGAAAGTAATTGGTCAATTCTTGATTTTTGCTATTTGATTAAAATTTATTCCGTAAGTTCATGCTCGGTCAATGAATCAAGCAAAAAAACGACTGGTAAATGAAGGTTTCTGGGCGTATGAAGAATGAAGAAAATGACTTATAAAAAATGTGGGCGAAAGAAAGATGAGATCAAAGACTTTAACGGAGGAGAATGCGGGAAAGGAAATCAGAAACGAAGCTACAGGAAGTGTTTAATGTGAATAAGGGGGTTGAGATTAGCCTTAAAAGTGTAAAAACAGCAGTACAGAAAACCCTAGCCATAAAGACCCGGCTACAGAGGCGTTTTGAAGGTATAAAACGATTGAGGAAAAATAAAAGTGGTTAATAAAAGATGTTGTAGCTTCATTGCAGAAGGAAATGCGGGCTAAATCTTAAAGGCTGTATTTCTTTCAATCTTCTTCAAAGTTGAATTCAAAAAGAGCCCTGCAAATTGGAAAGGTAAAATGCAGTTTTATACTAATTAACGCATCAGCCAGTCCGTGTAGCCATGTTGGCTTGGGATAATTTATGATTTATTTAAGTATATCGCGTTTATAAACCACTAAATTTGTCCAAATGGGTCTAAAATTGATGAAGGGTGGATTTTCCCCCTCGGTTGAGATTAATAATGAAAGAAAAGTATCGCTCACGACGGGTGTCTATCGAAATACAAACAATAGAGGATTCTCTTTAGCAACTGTAAAAATCGACCACACTCTATCAGTTGTAAGGAATATATGAATGATAGATTTGAAATAAACAACTCAGAAATCTGGTCAAGGTAGAATTCAGGTGAGACCTATAGACTGGAGGTGTTCTACTTTGAATAGAGTCTGGCGTAAATCGAAAATGATGTATCGATCACAAAGCTGTTTATTATTTGGAATTAGGTATATGGACAATCAATTTTCAATTAATACTGTTTTACCGTCAGCAAAGACGTTATAAAAATTGTTTTGGTTTCAAGCATCGATCAAAGGCTTAGAATAAAAAAAAAAAAAAAAACGTAAAACCACTGGTGAATTATTTGAAAAGTTGCCGTCAAATTGAAACCTTATGGAGTTTCACAATCAGATATTTAACACTTTAGAACGCTGTTTTATTGATCTTTCGGGCTGAGATAGAAGTTTTCTTTTGCTTCAGCTCCTTAACTAAACATATCAGGTGTGTCCAAGTCACATGGAAACCTCTTTGTACTGTAGATTCTGGCTCGCGCGTGCCATTCATAACATATCTTTTTATTGTGTGCATACTAAGACACTAAGGAAATTTTGATAATTAAATTTCATAGTAAAAAAATCGTTCAGTCGTTGACAAGAACAGTATAGTAGCAAAGCTCATAGAGTATAATTGTATTCTGAACTTGGGTTATTTCTGAGAAGACTAAGTGGAAATTTTCCATTTATGAAATTCGTGCTGCAAAATGTTAAAGGATTTAAAAAGTTCGAAGGAAAGAATATATGTTTTGAAGAAGAGAAATTTGGTTTTGAGGACCCAAGCACGTGCGTCGTGTTCCGCTACTTTTGTATTATACTCAAATCTTGAAGAAATAGCATTTCAAACAAATGCCTTGCTAATTGCTTTGCTTGCAAATAAGAGTGTAAAAAAGCTGGAAAAACACTTTCAAAAAACAAAAGTCATTGATGATCATAAGATTATATTACGTCTACCTGTAAAGTCTTTCATTTACAGAACCCGTTTTAATTAGTCCTCGCAGCCAATCAGCACTCAAGTTGATCATGTGATTTCCCTAACAGCTGCTTCAAAAGTGTAGAGCGCGGTCTTTGCCAACTCTAAAAGGCCTTTTTCCATGAACCCGGCTATAAAACGCCACCAAAACGCTCAAGACTTCACTGTATGCTTATTATAACTTGAAGCCCACGACGATACAATATGGAGGTCGATGCGAAAGTTGGTAAGACTTTACTCCCATATCTCTTGATTAAATTAACGTCTAACATATCTTCTCTCGTTGTCAACTAATTTTAAGGCTATAACTTAACTTTTCTAGGGCTTGTTTTTCCTTTGGAGTTGTATTTGGACCCTGGTAATTAAAAACATATTAAATAGTCGACGAAGAAACTCTAAGGCCCGTTTGATTTTAGACTTCAATTGAAGTCTGCATATAATGGATAAACTCTGTTAGGAGAATCGACCAACTGACTCTTCAAATATAACTGAGAATGTATCTGTTTTATATTATCAGAGAACTGTACAAGTATTTTAGTAAGAATTTCTTAGAGGGCGGTAACATTAATATCAATAACACTTTGTTTATCGTAGTTCAGCAATGTAAAGCCTCTAGAGTTCATTTTTGTTTTATTTTCGTCCGGGTTTATATTTTGAAGCTGTTTTCGTCAGATTGAAAAATCTTTGATTTAATCTGTCAAAGAATGGTAGTTGATTTATTGTTATGAACTGGGTCTGGATTTGTAATTTGCTTTGATATAAGGTGAGGAACGCGATAGAGAAATGGACAGCAGTTCTCCCAAACGACAGACAGAAATCGAGAAGAAACAAGAAATTTTGTGCAAAGTTTGCGGAGATATCTCATCTGGAAGACACTACGGAATCTACACATGCGATGGATGTAGCGGGTTTTTCATGCGCAGTGTCCGTCGTGATATGGTTTACACTTGCAAGGGGAACGGAACTTGTGTAGTGGACAAGAAGAGGAGAAATCAGTGCCAAGCCTGCCGCTTCAAGAAATGTCTCGATGTAAAAATGAATCGATTTGGTAAGTACTCTGACAACTTAAGCTTATAAAGACGATCTTATATCTTTTAACAAAGCGCTAGTATGCTTTCTTCACTATCAAATTTGCATGTGTTTCTGTTAATCGATTTTCACAAGGAAATTTTAAGACCTATTGTTAAAACCTTCTTGTGGGAGGACTTTGATCATAAATGGGTTGGAATTCTTGCACTTGCTGAGTCATTTGCAATGGTGGCGTTGTGTTTAGCGACATAGCTCAACCTCTTGATAATCAAAGCATCTGAACTTACGAATTTTAAACTCTGGTCACTATATCTGACTATAAGGACTAGCATGTTTGCAGTCTTGTCACCTAAACGGCTACAAAAATTCAGAGGAAAAATCAAAAAGCTGTTCATGGATAGCTCAAAACACTACACAAGCTTCCCATTGAGTTGTACCAAAAATTTCCAATCTTGTGGCTTGTTTCGGCAACCGTTCTTTGCGATACTCTCCCTAACCTAATCCCATCAATATTCCCTTTTACAAGTCCGGCGCAAAGAAATTTTTCTAGAAAGTGATACCTGATTCATTATATATTGTATATTGTTCACTAAATACATTGAATTTCGAAGACAGTAATTAAGCCCAATTAATTTTTACGATAAAAAGAAAACGTCAAGCCATCCTTTTATTCCGAGCCCAAGACAAATCAAAGTATATTTCTACAAGTTTGCGGTTGCGAGAGCGACGCAATTAGACCGTATTTATATGATCCCCAAACTCATGCTAGTGGCACCTCTGAGATTATACAACGTCGACGAAATAAGTAAATAAACTGTGTCTAATGAAAAGCTGGCATGATGTCTTCTTGAGCATAGGAAAGCACAAATTGTGTTCAGTGATAATAGATACAAGTCCCGCATGCTCCATGTTAGACCATATGGCGATTTGGTCAAGAGCAGGTGAACTTTAACTGGCTTGTGCGCAATAGATCCCCCCTTAAAAAGATAAAACGGCCTCCGTAGTTGATATGAATGTAGCTTGAAGAATTAGAACGGAGATGGCAAGGAGCAGTTAGTTGGCGTTTTTAAGAACGGTAGGAGATGTGCGGGTCAACTGTGGTGTCCCCTTCTCGTCGCTTGCTGTTTGTAAGCGAGATAGTGAAAATTCTTGAAGCAGGTGATGTTGTGGGGTCAATTTCAGTATATTTGAAAGTGATTATAGCAAGTCCCCTGTGATCTCCCATCTATATTTCAAACTCTCTCCAATTCTTCGTCATACAAAAGAAAACGCGCATTGCTATTGCAAATCCAAATGCTACTATTGTTCTTCGATGATTTTACTTCCACCCAGACTTCAAACTAGAACATTGTATTTATTTCTCAAGTAAAAGTTTTGTACTTGGACTTGATACTCGGAATCTTAAGATAAGTCCACTTGCTAGGATCTAAGCTGTCAGTGTTAACTAGATTATGAATACCTAAAGACGTAGATAATATAAGTGATCTACACTGCTTATTTGGGCATGATTAAACAAAGATTTGAGATACGCTTTTGTGAATCATTACTCAGTCTGTACCGAAGAGAATGAAAAGCAAACAGTGGCGCATGGCAGGACCTAGCTCGCACAAATGTCTTTTTATATCAAACACAACAATCGGTAACCCTTTTCGGCTTAAAAGACTTCAAAGGAGAAGAATTCATCAGCAAATCAAAGCGAACTCTGTTTCTATTGTGAGATATTTCTAAGGAAATAACAGGGTCTTTTTCAATAGGGCTGTGTTGTATAGAGGCGACAACTTAGAGGCGTTTGCCACAACCTTCTATTAATTTCTCTTTAGGAGTAGAATGAGAGTGACCTTTTACACAAAGTTTATTATACTTGTTTTGTTTAATAAAACATTAGGTTGGAGAAACATTGACTTCCGAAAGGAAAAGTTTAGAGCCTTCTTAATTTCGTTCAAAGTTTGACGAACTGAAAGAAGTCTTTTATTTGAGATTATTTATAAATAATCTCAGGTTCTCCAAAAGTGTATTGTTAAGTTCAACAAAACTACAGCTTGCAAGTGTATCGTTTCTGAAGTTGTTTTATTTTGGTAATCTTTCAAGGCGTCTTGTTGCAGTTAGTCTGTGTTCAGTGAAGACGAGTGAATACAGTTTTGTATTTTGAAGACAAATTAATAAACACATGGAGCCACATCCAGTTAAATAAATTTGAAACGTTTTGCTGGCAAAAACGATATAAGTTCTAAATTATGCTTTTCCGGTCACAACACCAATTGCCATAAAATACATTATGCTTTTTAAAGTTTAAGTTCTTGAAAAGGAAAAGATATATCTATTCTACCGAAATTTTAGTAGGTATTTGTTTTTTACATGGTTTGACAAGAGTTCTTTTCCTTCGGCTATCACTGCGAATTTCAACAGAAAATGCAAGGCAGGTTGAAGGTTTATGCTTTATCTCCGTATCCTGGGTAACAAAGCTTGCTTCTATTTACAGCGAAAAGCTCGACAACGGATTTATATATTTTTTGCCCAAAGCCACATCTTCATTCTTTAGATACAATTTATCAATTCCGAACTGATGCCCTAACTCTTTGTAATTCATGGCTTTGAACTTGCGTTCTTTCAGGAAGCGAAAATACGTCCTAAAAGTTGCAATTAGAAGCGATAATTGTCGACAATGTCATTCGCGTATCCGTTTTATTCACCCAAAAGGAAGGACATACAAAAATATAATACTAATTGGATACTTGCTTTTTGACTCGATTGTCTAAAAACTTTGATGTAATTGAAATAAACTCTGGGCCAATTGAATAAAAAACACTGGAATTCAAGAAGTACACTGTAGCCCGCTAAATTCGCCGGTTAGAGACCAGACTTTGGTGACGAATATATGTTCTGATCACTTTTGAGCACAGACTGAAAATTATATGACCTTGATTTGGATGGAAAGATTTTCTCCGTTCTAGACAAAATAATCTTAGCTGTACAAAAGAAATTTCCATTAACGAGATTTAAGTTAAACCGGTTTGACCTCTTTTTTACACACGCGAAGTCGTGAGCTTAAGCAAATTGCGATGTCTTGTTAGCTAGTGCGTTTCTCAGTCGACTCGTTCAATGCTGGCCAAATCGTACACAGATCGAGTAAAATTCACCAGTCTTATTTAGCATATAAACTATGAGCTACGGTAATTCTTGGTTTAGATTACGGACTTACTAAAGAATACATTAAATGTTGCCTAATAGTCGAGCTTTGGTTTTTTAGTAAGACAGGCCTTATGGTCACAGACAGTTCGACCAAACCCTTTAAACCTGCACCGGCTACAACTTTTCCCTTCAGGGTTGAATACGTGAACTACATCAGCTATGTCTTTGTATTTCTAAAGCTTTATTTAATATTTTTTTCTCTAAATCTTTAGGTAAATATATTATTTTTTTGCTTCAGAGTGATAGCTATCTTATCTTGTCCTTGGCAAAGGTTATTTGCATTTTACTTCAAAGATCGTGTGGCAAGTCTCTTCAGACTTCGTTGTCATTAAATATTAACGCAATCGAGTTCGGAGAGTTATTATTTTTGTCTCTGGTTTTTGAGGAGAAAACGTATACAACGAACAAATAAAATGAAAAATAAAGGATCTCTTAAAATACCCGACAATTCGTTCTATTCAAATTACGATTTATTTCTCTGTGAAATTGTTTCCTTTTTCTTATATCCTTCTAGTCTTCTTTTCTTTTTTCCCTCTAGAATGGAAAGCCCAATTTTAGCGTACTTTTCTTCAAGAATTTGTGAAAAAATACAAAATTGAAGCATTTGTAAAAATTTGCAGTATACTGTTTTTTAGTGTGTTAGAGGAAGCACAGCAATAACCCCACATGAACACCTCTTTCTTTCGTTATTTACAAGCCAACATATTTATATTAAGGTGGATAAAACTACTCTGATATATCATATAGTTTTTGTTTTTTATTTTAGCCGTACAGCAAGAAAGACAGCCCAACTCAGCTCGAATAATGAAACCTCACATCGACGAATACGGAATGAAAAGCGCCATGAATAACGACTTCTTGGCAAGTCTGATCGTAGCCGAACCTTGTCGAGATGCCATGCTTCGAACAACTCAAGGACTGACTGTCCCTTTTTCACCTCCACAAGACATCTCGTCCTCTGTTTTTTGCTCTTCTCCCGAAGCAATCTTTGAATCGGCAGCGAGACTTCTTTTCATGTCAGTAAAGTGGGCCCGTAACATTCCATCCTTTGTTAATCTACCTTTCCGAGATCAGGTTATCCTTCTCGAAGAAGGTTGGAGAGAACTATTTATAATGGGAGCGGTTCAATGGAATTTACCTCTGGAAGTAGCTCCCCTGTTAGCGGCCGCTGGAATGCATGTAGAAAACACACAGGCAGAAAAAATTGTCGGGACAATGGCGAACATTCGACAACTACAAGAAATAAGCTCTCGGTTTAGAGCCCTTCAAGTGTGCGAAGCTGAATTTGCCTGTCTTAAAGCGATTGTGCTATTCAAATCAGGTAAAGTTTAAATAAAGATGTGTCTATTTTTTCGTTCTTTTTCCTTCTTTTCGCTTTCATTTTTTAATTACTTAGTGATGTTATTTGATACGACATACGTTTACCGAGGTCTTGAGTCTCTTTCATGTATAAACAGATTATAACACCGCAAATCTTACAGATAAAACTCCCAAAAACCTTTTCAAAGCAAATTTAATGAATTGAGAACTGAAAAACGCGGCCAAAGATGAAGAAATTAGCGTTAGTTCATGACATCTTGTCTTCGTTCAATGTTAAATAAACGTTCTGGCCAAATTCCTTGCCAGAATTGGCTACTTAAGTTAGCTTCCAATGATTAACTTGAGGAATTCCAAATGTACAAATTTCATTAAATTTAAAATTTTGCTTTTCATTTATAAAGTACTTAGGTCTATATTTTTTGGTGTAAATCTGGATTTGCTTAAAAAACACGGTGTTGGAAAGCATTTGTTGATACGTAATATTCGTAGTCTTATTTGAACAAGAGCCACTGGCGATATCGAAAACCCCACAAAAACATATATGATACAAGCTACTTTCCTTGGCCATTGTACATTCAAGCAGTTCTAAACTAGTACATGTAGTTAGTTTTAGAAGTCAAAGTAGTCTTAGTACAATGCCCAGATGAAAACTGCCGTTTATAATAATAGCTTAATAGTGAGGTAATTTACAAAGAGGTGTCTAAAAACGTACGTTATCACTTCCTCCTTGTAGTGGGCCAGCCCTAGAATACTCAATGGCAGCTGTTTTGAAGTTCTGTACTACGAAAAAATGCCCAAAGAGTTTGAATTAGAATTCAAATGAAGCTTCTCTATGCGACATATTGGAATCACTGAAGAAATTTTGGTTGAAAACTAAGTTGTTCGTAGACATTCTGATAGGAAAAATGGGCAAAACTTCGTAAAGAAGGTGGATTGATTAAATATCAAAATGCATGCTGTCCACGCGCTGTTACGATACTGTTTCAATAGCAAAACAATCCAAATTAAGCTACAATGAAAAGTCTGTCAGCTTTGGATTGTTCTTGGGTGTCAAACCATACAAAGAAGTCCACAGCCTCAAAGGTTTTCCTTTTAAGAAAAAAAATCGTTCAAAGAAAAGAAATGCTTTGCTGTGATTATGAATAGCTCAATGAGTTTGGAGTTTCGACAGAATTCTTTTTATTGAGGAACGATTCCAAAACAATTTCATACTACTCGTCAGTTTGATTTCATAGAAGTCGAGTCGATTTTCAGCTCTAAGGGGCAATAACGTTGATTCTATATCGTAATTATATATTTTTTGGTAATAATCAAAATATTGGCAACTATATAAATCAATTAGCGACAACTCCAATTCCTAAAACAGAAGGAATGCAAATTACAAATCTTCAAAGCCTATAATTTTGTCGCGAGCAGTGAGCATATGTTTCTTGAAGTTTTGCTTCGTTGTTTATCTGATTTAGTGCTACTCTGGAGCCGGCAGTACGCGGATTTTTTAAAGTAAATTCTTGAAGTGATCTTTTGTTTTTAATCTACGAATAATACTCTGGGTATCGCTTTACATATCATACCGCTGGTTATGTGTTTTCAATTTTCTTTAATCAAATTGCTGTGTTCAGAGCCACAGTTTTTGGTTCGAATCATTTATTATTCAGTAAGGCACGCTTACAACACTCATTACTGAACGCGGCTAATTAAGAGCTGCCCAAAGTTCTGTGATTAAATAATGAAATTTGAAACTTTTACCTTAAAAACATAAGAATTTCTCAAAGGTGATTAATCATTGATGTTGATTAAAAAACTAGCTGATACTGATCAACATATTTCTAGACTAAGCGTTCTCTTTGACCAGAGCTATAAGTATCTAACCTGGTCTTTAACTATAACAAACAATCTGTACCACTGTAATTCAAATCAACTAGAAAGCAAGCCTTTCACATGCTAGTTTTTCGCTGAATTGTGTTTGTCAATCTTTAAAGTTTGTTTTTTTCTCTTAGAGGCCAACGTTTCAAGTTTTAAACATTTGAAGGGTAAAAGTAATTACATCCCACTTCAAAAATTACTCTGAGTAGCAAAAATGAGATGCCACATCTAGATAAGTCAGTCGAAATGCAAAATACCCAGAGCTCAGTGTGGTTAATATTGCTTAAAGCGTTCAGTGATATACAAGATGTACTTGAAATTTCAGATAAGCATTTCAAAGCAGTTAAAAGGTTCTAAATGTAACTCTCACGTTAATGAAGCAAGTGTATACCTCTTCTAAGATTTAATTGCTTTATCTCAATGTTTAGAATTCAAAGTGGAAGTATCTTCCTCTAACTCCACGTGCATTGGTTTTACTCCTCGAGTCCATCTCACTGATTTCGTTTTTATAATATAAACTTTTATATAATAGTAATTTTAAATTCTGATTTCGGTCTAAAGAATTGGTTTACTCGAGTCCATCTTACTGATTTCGCCTTTATACTATAAAGGCGAAATCAGTAAGATAAAAGTAATTGTAAATTCTAAGTTCGGTCTAAGGAATAAACGAGGGAAAAAATAATAATAAAAACGGGGAATTATGCTTTTTAAGAGAAAAACAAGTAAAACTTGATGAATAAAAAGTTCTATCCTTTAGCGCATTCTTAAGTGTTTTTCACCTATTACTGAACTGTCAGAGTATAAGAAATGTTCGCTATTATATCTTTCTTTTCTAAACTGACAGCTGTTTTTTGCTGCGGCTTCGAACATCATCGGTTAATTTAGCGAACAGTTTTATCGCGTGGAATTATCAAGACCTCAGGAAGATAAAGCCCTTCTTCTAAGAAATACTTAAAAACATGTTAAAAGCAAAGATTGAATTCCTGATTGTAAAGAATCTTGTAACAGATAACTTAATGATCCACGCATGCGCCGTGGGTTGTAAGAGTTCCAGCTGGCTTCTGCACATCCATCGGTCTGTTATAATAAGAATGGCTTCGTTCTATTAAGTTTTGGTTGAAAATATAACCTTTGTTCTGAAGGTTTTTAATGATGTTTTAGTGTACACATAATGCTTAATGTATCAAAGCCCACTAACTAAACCAGCCAGCCTATCCTTCTGACAATTACTTTTCATTTACTCTATTTTAATTCCACTATTTCAATCATTCATGTGCATTCCATCCTCTCGTCTTTCTCAATTTCTTGTTACTCAAAACAAAGAGGACTCGATAACAAATTTATCGTGTAAATAAGATATGTCATGGGTTGCTTCTGTGCACGCTCCGTCTTATACGGCGGCCGCCTTTGATAAGCATTAGAAACGGCTCCCACCTGCTTGATTGACCACAGTTTGAATATGCCAAAAATAGAAATCAGGGGTTGGTCGGTTGTAGCAGGGTCACTTAAACCGGGCAAAAATCTGTCTGAACGGGGAAAAAGTGCAGGCAAAAGAAAAAAAAAGTTTTGGTTCATTGTTAATGTTTCAATGGTAACCTATTTTAATTATTATTACCATGGTAACCTTTCTTGTTTTCTCATCATCATTATTTAGTAATCTTATCCCTTTTTTGTCACCATGGTTACGTTTGTGATCATCACTGTGCACACATTTAAGTTTTGATATCGCTATGGTAACCTTTATCTGGTCATTACCATGGTTACCGTACCCATGGTTACCGTACCCATGATTATCACCATGGCTACAAATTTTCGAACCCTTATCATCACCATCACCATGGTTACTCTATGCCTTACTCATGTTTATTCCTATGCAGCCATGGTTACACATTTTTATTATCACCATGGTTACTTTGTGCTGTCACTATGGCTATATATTTGTTCTTAGTTTATAAATTACCTTGGAGATTAGTGCTCACCCGTTCTTTTCTCTTCTTTTTCGTCATTGTAGATCTTCGAGGACTACGCGATCCCCAACAAGTCGAGTGCTACCAAGATCAAGCACAAATCATGCTGGCTGACTACATCAGACGACATTATCCCGGTCAGCAGGTACGATTCGGGAAACTGCTTCTAATGCTTCCATCTCTCCGCAATGTGAATAACAAGACGGTTGAGGATCTCTTCTTCAGACAGACAATTGGTAGTGTAGCTATTGAAAGCTTGCTGTGTGACATGTTCAAATCAAGTTGAACTTTAAACGATTCATTGAATGAACTGTTCTTTGTATCTTTGTTTTGATATATTCTTATTCTTCTTCTTTTTCTTCTTCTTCTTCTGAGAACTGGAAGAGAAAAATATCGAAACAATAAGTTTTTGTAAATATTTGTAGTATTGAATAGAGTGGACATAATTGAAATATTCTAGTGGGGGTCGAGGTTCAAGGACGTGTAATGTTTTCCCCCATTTCAGACCACGTGTCATTCCCTTGGGTATTGTTTCTTTGTTTCTCGGTAGCGCTAGAGAAGATACATTAGATGAGCCTCAAACAAAGAATATTATTCCCAAGTGAATGAGACGTGGTCTGAAATGGGAAAACATTACACCCAAAGTAAACATATGAGTTCCATTGAAAATCAGGTTTTAAAACAGGTTTTCAGTCTTTTGTACCAGTTCTAAACAACAAGGAAATATAATATAACAAAAAAACGAACAAACAAACAAAAAACAAACAAACAGACAGGCAGACAGACGACAATAATGAACACTTATTCGAATAAGGCAAGGCAAGCAAGCAAAGAAATAACCAAACAATCAAATAACTACAAAAATAAACGAAAAAGTTTTGCGATGATTGTGTTAAAAGGGTATCTGATAATGCGTCTCACGATAGCGGCCGCCATCTTGCACGTAGGGCTAGAAGTAGGGCAAGTCTTGAACTACGGGTCGGTTTTTTAACATGTAAAAACTACTAAAGAATAGCTTTAACATGTAAAAACTACTAAAGAATAGCTATAATATTAACACAATCAATGAGTTTTGAAAAAAGTTGGAAGTTATTGAAAAATCTCACTGTAAAGCGAGCAGCACTAAAATCGTCGAAAAATTCCCGGTTTCATACTGGTCCCAGCCCGTCTTCGTATTCTAGCCCTACTTACAAGATAGCAGCCGCTACCGTGAAACCCATTGCCAGAAATATTGGACAACATGGAGTCGGCGCATGCGCATTTTGCATTGTTTTGCATAGTAATGGAGTCCAT
>WUAP02170893.1:0-23755 GCA_015163945.2 Stichodactyla helianthus | reverse complement strand
GTTCCTCGCTCAGTTAAAAGAGCTCGAGCGCGCGCGCAGAAAGGATGCGCAGAAACAATGCCCGCGAACGTCCTTAACAATAAATAAAAATGACCAAAAAGCTGAATAAGGTCATTTTGTAAAATTGCTTTGAGAATTTTGATCTAGACAAGCATTATCAGTGTAGTGGGTTTATTACAATAAAAAGTTTCAATTTTCCTGATTTTTATTACCTCTTGAGACTTATCTTTGTTTGCCTTGAGGTATTTTAATTCTGTCTCATATTGTATTACAATTTTTCCCTGTAAGGAAAAAATTCTAATAAGTAAATGTATGACACTACCATTTACATTAACTCCACCATTGCTATCATCATCACCACCACCACTAAACACACTCAATGAACAACAGATTCATTATCACGAACAACTTTACATTACTTGTTCCTGTCTCAGCTTGCGTATGGCTTCAAGGGCTTTGATATATCTAGTGTAAACAAATTAGAATGTAAATTATTTAACTAGAGTGCATACCATGTGTCCGTGAAAAAGTTAACTAACAAAATTGTACAAATTAGTGCAAAGCTTTGACTGTAGAACTCTTTACTGAACTTATTAATTTGACAGATTTGTGCAATTTCATACAAAGTTTTTCACTGATATTTGGTATGTACTCTAATGAATTATTAAGGGATAAATAACATAAATATAACCTGGTGGTAGTACCTGGTTGCAGCAAAGATTTCATCAAACTTTTGTTTTAAGGCTTTTCCTTCACTGAGAGGCCTGGAAAGAATAGAAAATAAAGTTAGTTCCAACCTAGTGACTGAAGAGTGTTGTTGGGCTCGTTACAAATCTGGCCTGACTGTAGATAATCTAATTGGGATGTATAGTGTCTTAAGATAGACATATGATTACCAGTTAGAATCTTCCTGGTGGCAGAATATAACATTGTCCAGCACAGCTTTAGAGACACCAAGGAGAGAAATCATCTGAAGAATAATTAAACATAAGCACAATAGTCATGTAGAGCACATGTTAAATTGTTATATTACAAGCATAACCCATGTTGGAGGTATTTCTATTCAAACTTATAAAGTACTGATGAAAAATGGACTCACTTCATGATTTACTTCAGCACACTTGGAGCTCAGACTTCGTCTCTAATAAAGAAAGAGAAGTCCTGTCTGAAGTAGAGCAGTTTCACAGAAACATATATGATGCATCATCCACTATCAATTTCTCTAATCAATTGACAGTTTTTGTAAATTTACCTCTCCATGAATATATTTCTTTATTGCATTCTCTAGACTCCTGGTTTCTAGTTTTTTACCCTAAAGTCATCAAAATATTTCATATATTTGAGAACAATGTGAAAGTTTAAATTTAGATTTGAAAAAGTAAAACAAGAAAATCCAAATGTACACACAATGATAAGTGAAGAAAAGAATGGATGGATGAATAGAGCAAACGATGGATGAATAGAATGAATGCAGGATGGATTGGTAGACAGACAAACAGTTAACCTTTTGTTGAGACACAAGAGCTCTCGTTACCACAACAGAGTTACCAGTGATGTCTTTAAACATCAATTTCACTTGTCCTTTAATCTCCTGCTCTCCAGCAACCTGGAAATAAATAATTAAAAAATACAATAACTGTAAAAATCCTCAATGGATTCCAAAACTTTCTTTCATACAACAAAACACTTCATCTACTTAAGCAGCTCTTCCATCAACAATGATTCTTTTATACATTGTATTAAGTCTCAGACATACAATGCATTGTTCCCTGTAATGTTGCCTGCAGAATTTGTATCTAATTCTGATGTTGTGTGCAACAGTTGCATGGGTGGACACACCATGTGATCTCCCAATTGCAAGCACTGTCACAGGGAATATTGTAAAAATATATTTAAAGGCAAGCAAGGGTGGTGTAGTGCGTAGGTTCTCGCCTCTCACTGCCATGGTCCCGGGTTTGATTCCCAGACGAGTTGAATTTTTTTTATTCTCTCCCTTGCTTTGAGGGTTTTTCTCTGGGTTCTCCAGTTTTCCTCCCTCCATAAAAATCAACCTAATTCAATCTGAGCTGTGCTCTGTGGTCAGACATGAGTCGTATGGTGGTAGCCTGTGGCGCCTTTGTATGCTTTTGACTCGGCCATGTTGAGCTGCATCCTTTGCATTTCAGCTACTGAGCTGCAAGAAAAGGATGATAAGCCACTCCAAATTCATTCGATTCAAATTCATTGCATCATGTGTCTGAGTCTTTAATATCATTTTCCACTAAACAATACACTTAATCCACATGCAGTAAGCAAAGCTGATGCCCAAGTTGAGAACTGCATCCAGTACCCATTAGAAACACAAAGGAATATACCTAAACCATCCATGCTAACCATGTCTTACCTTTGGATCATGGACAAAGTAGGAGTTTTTACTTCCTGGTGGCATATCACCTGTTGTCACATACTTCAGGCATTCTATAATGGACTGTAATACAGTGAAAAAGACTACAAGTTAATCTGATGATTAATGCAATAGGGGTCATCATCACAGGGATCTAGAATGCTTTTGATGTATTTTCCCCTAAGGTACACTTGGGAGGTCCTATATTATCAGGTCCACTAAATAAAATGCTCTTCTAAATATAATTTCCAGTGTTTTAATTCCAGCTCACTCGTTTCTGTTTGGGAAGTACCACCCCCAGACATTGCAACATTAAAATAAAGTTACAACTTACAGTTTTCCCCGCTCCATTGGGCCCTACGATCAAAGTCAATGGTTTAAAGAATTCAATAACAGCAGGTTCTGTCTGGGAGTAGCTCCGAATACCTTGTATCTGCAGTTTCTCGATGGAAGACATACTAACCAGTACACTAGATATGCTAGGACAAACTACATAAGAATGTATTTGTGTTATTTGATAAACCAATGTCCCTTTTACTTTGTCCTGGCCCTGTGAAAAAATAATTTATAATTTTAGTAAAACATTGTTTCATATTCATTATCCTATCAAAAAGGAACATGCTGTAAAATATATTTAAATAAGCTTAATAATTTGTAAAATGTACAAGTCATAGGGGCAAATCCAGGATATTCTTGAGGTGGAGTACACTATTTATGATCAGGTCTCAAGCATCAATTATTGACTGTACAGAGATCATCTCAGGGGGGTGCACCCTTCTAAATCCGCCCCTGTGTAGCATATTTGTTTCTAAGTAGGGAGGGGTAGGGAGAAGTTAATTATGCACAAAAGATTAACTGTAATCTATTGATACAAAAGAACAGACCAATTACTGGAAGTAACAAAATAATTTCACCCAAATAAAATGCGGTAACAATAATAATAATTTAAGTGGTTTAGACTATTGTCTAACTGGGTTATTGTTTTGGTAAATTACAAGCATATTTTGAAAGTTATGTAGACATTAAATTCAGACTAAAAATAAGTTTTGGGGTTGGTAGATAAATAATCTATAGATTAGTGAAGGAATTGAAGTGTGTTAGCCGCGTGAGAAGATGGAAAACAGCCAATTCTGTACAGACCTTGTGGAACAACTTCACCAGAATGAAGCCATCTTGTTTCTTCCCGCGCTTAGACTCTCGGACACCAGTCTACTACGGCTACATAACAACACAGGGCCCCAAATAAGGTAACAAGGAATTTATTTATTTTCAAAATATAATAGTTATTTCAATAGTTACTCGGTTTAAGTACTTAGCAAAGTATAAGTTATGTAGTCTTATCTTATTTCCCTCGGGAAAGGGGTACAATTAGGAACTATCAACCAGACAAATGACGTAATATTTTTGGGCTACCTGTGTTGGACCTCCAACCTTTTTTCGGACCCGTGTTTCACTTTTAATAGTTTCAGGATTTTATAAAGAGGAAGAAGAATAGAGATCATTTTAAAACTCTATTGATTTTTTTTAAATATCTTTAAATTAATTGGGTTTTCAATGGTATACAGATCGAGGTATAAGTTAAGTTAATTCTAGTTGTTTTGAATCCTAAACATGACCACTTCCTGTGATGATGATATTGGAACAAACAAGAACAGAAAACAAGATGCTTTATCTTTGAATACTGAAGGAGAATCTAAAGAAACAGCCGACAGAAAATTAGCTTCACAGAATGAGATCAAACCAAAGCTATTCCCAGCTGTTGCAATGGTAAGCTTGGACCTAATTACCATATATAAATATACCCCCCAACATTTTTTAGGAATTTTCCCTAAAGAATAATCCCTGATATTATGAGTAGATTTTTTATGACTGTGAAAAGCAAATGATGTGAAAACAGTTGTTTACATGGTCAAGGCACAGCAAGGCATGTCATGTTGCAAGCTTTTCATGCAGTTATACAAAATCTGCTCTTATACTTAATCTTATTGAAGATAATTCCATTTTTCAAAAATATAAATGATTGATGTGTGAATGAATAGATGGATGGATTAATTATTTTGCTGATTGATTGACTGACTGACTGATTGATTGATTAATTGATTGATTGATTGATTTGTATTTGTGAATTTTCAGTATGGTCCCTACAATGTTAAAGACTTAGAGCCAGGAAAAACCATGAAGTGGTGTACCTGTGGGTTAAGTAAGAAGCAACCCTGGTGTGATGGTAAGTAAAGATCTTCAAAGGCCAAAAATATCAGAGACAGATTTAATAGGAGAAAGTTGTACACCTACCCAGGACAGAAAAGTGCTCTACTGGTCTCTTATTGTGCCCCTTTCACTCATAAATACTACACATATTATGGGCACACACTCCCATAGATCCTGGATCTACCCTTGAATATCCATCATTTTTCATTATAACTTTTTCCATTTGTTTCTGTCTCTGTTCAGGAAGTCACAAGGGAACTGGTTTCAAGTCCCTCAAATGGAAAGTACCAGAAATTCCCCAGACAATGTACTCATTTTGTGGATGCAAATACAGTGGGTCAGCTCCATTGTGTGATGGAACTCACAATGATTTACCTTGTAAATTTATAGCTCAAAAGGAAGCTTGTAAAAAACCTCACAGTAATGACAGTAAACTATGTACAGGGTGTGGTTGGGTGCCACAGTGGTGACACAGGTAACTCATGGGCATTTGTTTTAACCTCAACTTTTTAATGTTTCATCAGAAAAAATATTAAATAATTCAAGGAAAGTTCATAATTTATTTAGAGGGAGAGCTGTGGTGTTATATCAATATTTTGCTTAATTTGTTCCAACATTTTTCAGAACTGGTAAGCTTTCCTTCTTTCAGGGACAGATTTTTTTTTTGGTGGGGTGGGGGGGGGAAGTCGAGCTGCACCCCAGATCCAAATTAAATAATAATAAAGACATAATTGAATGTAAATTGCTCATCTCAGAGTACAGAAAATAATTTTATTATATGAACTACAGTGTTTTACAAGGATTTCTACCACTGAGAAATGTCGTATCTCAGCACACGTAAATATACGATATTTTTCACATGTGAAAATATCAACCAATCGAAATTTTAGTATTCAGTGGTAGAAATTCTTGAAAACACTATAGTTTATATAATAAACAGGAAAATACATGGACGCTTGGAGATATGGAATTTATCTTCTCGTGTTCAAATTTGATATCTCACTTGTTCGCTGCGCTCACTCGTGAGATATCAAATTGAACATTCGAAGATAAATTCCATATCTCCGCGCGCCCATGTATTATTCTCTATATAAATAAAATACGATTTGCTTGAATTTTATCTTTCATTTTCACTTTTATTTGAAGTGGGCTCCCTGTGGTGTCACGTCTTGGTCAGAGAACACACCGTTACTCCGAGTTTTATCGGTAATTTTATTAGAAAAAAGGTTTTCTTATAAAACTAAAAAGTTCTATATTCTTCTGAATACAAAATAATGTATAAAAATGTTTTTTCTTTGCCAAATTTCATAGAAATGTTTACAAAAATAGAAATCTATTGTACTGTAGGAAGCCATTGAAGCAGCATTGCGAAGCCAACAGTGTCAAGAGCTTTAAATAATACATTAAATAACGCTTTTAACTGCGATGCAGTAGGTATTGTAAAAGAACATAGTGCTCTACGATATAGTGCATTGATACAATGAACAGGTTCAACCGGTTTGACCGATCACTTTATGCTCTCATCTTTTCTTCTGATCCGTGCTCTAATGGAATCAGACTGAGAAGAAGTTCTTTGAGAACCATCAGTGTCCACTCGTCTTGCTCTTTATGCGTTGCCTTTGGCTTCATAGTTGGATATACGGGTATGTGGTTCGTCACTGGGTAGTTCAAATTCATCTGCTTTTTGAGAATAAAAGAAAAGTTGCTGAATTAAGATGTGAACAGCATCAAAAGATGTATCGAAGTGTAGACCAGAATATGGATTATTAAACAAACTAAGCGTGCTATCCCCTAGGTATCCCATGATACACTGCGGTCAGGGTGTAAACTACTTTGAGAAACGTTGATGGGAATTCTTCATTCTTATTTGATAATGATGTTTTCAAGAAGAATTCGTTAATAAAATTAAAAGCAGGGAGGAGCAGAAGGTAGAGATGAGAGGAGAGGAACTAGGGGAAGGAAGGAACATGAAAGCTAAAAGACAATAAGCTCAACATATCCTATTTAGAACAAAAACCCTCGCCTGTTACTCACCGTGTGACGGAGTGATGCCAAGATATCATTAACCATGTTCAAAATTTCTTGGAATTTATCCCTGAAGTTTGTTCCAGTGGTTGGGTTCTTGGGCTCGTGGTCAGTGATGTCTATGAGCATTTGCTTGAATTTGTAAAACAAATCAACCTGTTTCTTGAGAAATGTTTCCTCCTAAAACAAACAAAAAAGCATTAAGAACAGGTCCCTAATTTGCGTGCTTTTGCTAGTCTAAAATGTCACCCACACACGTAGGCTTGTAATAATTATTCTGCAGTACTATTGCTATTAGTTTCACTTATTTCATGCGATACTTACCGATAACGTGGCATAATCCACGACAGGTTCAATCCCTGGTAGTTTAATAAAGTGATCATAATGCTCATCCTTGAATCGCTCATGTGCCTAAAAAAACAAACAAGATTAACCAAAAACCATTATATAGACATTACCTAAAACAACTGAAATCCTTCTTTAAGGTTCTATTAGTATACACCGTATCTGTCAGACGCTTCTCAAACTTCCTCTTCAAACGAATGAAAGCGAAAAACAGCGTGACGATTATGGGAAAGTCTTTCAATTCACATTTAATTTTGCACAAATAAATCAATGGTTATCAACTCAATACTTACAAAATCAGCGTGTGTGATGCTAACAAGGTGCATCAATTTGAAGGAGTCTTCCCTAATGAACTGGTACAAAAGATGCTTCTTGTCTTTAACCTGTAGGGGTCCCCCCTGGGCTGGAAATGCCCACAATGCAAAGACAACTAAAGTTGCCTTGACAACTGAAGAAAAAAACACGTATCGAAGAGTTATCCAAAAAAGCTTAATAATTATGCCAGTAAAAAAAGGAAAGCTTTTCCTCCTGCGGAAAAATGAGCAAGCTTAGAGTGAGTTTTTAGAAGGGTTTTGTTTGGGATAATCAAAATTAGTTGAAATTAGAAGATTTCAAAAATATAATAGTTAATTAATATTTGATTTGAAATATATAAATTAGCTTGACTTTGTTAAAAAGTATTACTGCGTGCGCTAGGATGACGCTTGTTATTTTAAAAAACAAGATGAAGAAATAAAGAAAGCAGATAAGAAAGAGAGAAATGGTCACTTGAGGATTGGAATATCACGAAAATAAAAACATCTTTACTCGTTTCGTTTTCTTAAAAACACATGAACCAGATAAAATCTATCACTAAAATGCGAGAAGTTTACACATCAACTTACCACTTTTTGCCACCATTTTTTAAGTTCTTTCAATAGTTTTAAATTTGTTTTGGAGTATCGAATCCTTGTCTTGATCGAATTTCAGCGAGGTGATAAGTGATACCTTCATTTTGGGGAATATATATATATATATGTATCTCACATAGCATCAATAAGGACTTCAAGTTTAGGTCATTGGCTAAATAAAATATGCCATCACAAGTTTATCATGACCAAAAGCTAAAAGTTCCCCTTGGCTTCACATTGGCATAAAACCACCTTTGTTACTTCCGAGATTTTAACCAACCGTCATCTTTTTCTAGGACGAATCTTACTTCCTGTGAATGTTTGGAACTGGGTACTCATTGGGAAACATCGCTGAAAACCCCACCGAGTCATAAGCAGAATACTGCTTTTTTCTTCAGTTTTTTTTTTTTTTTTTTTTTTGCATGCGTGCATAAAAAAAGAGAGTTTGATTGAGTTACATCTTACAAGTAGAAGTTGCATTTACAAATTGGATTATTGTATTGTTTTAATACCTCAAGGTGTCATAGGATATACATAGAATAATTGAAAAAAGTACACACTATAAGCCAAACGAGATCGTGTTTTTCTTTTAGGGACATTCCAGAAACTCCCATTCAGGGAGGAAATTCAGGGTAAAAAAGTAAAATAAACACGATTTTCCCCTAAGAAAAATAGAGATTTCGTGAGTTTTATTCTATTTTTATAATAATTCCCTCTCTTTCATGGATTTCCACCAGTTCCGGTCAGTTCCGAGTTGTGCGGTTTTATCCGTTTTTGAATCGATACTTTTTTGTGTGTTGCAACACCGTTCTTAGAAAAAGAGTTCCGCGTAACTGCAAGGTGTGCGCCGGTTACAGGTACTTTACAACACGTGATTACAGCCAACGGACCCTCAAATCTGTGTGACTTTGTCAGCTTACAACAACATCATGTGCAGAGGCTGGGAGCAAAGGTTAATTTGAAGCTATTTTTGTAGTACAAAAGCAATCAAATAAACTTCAACCTTGTACGAAAGTGTTTTTTTACAAGACAGAAGAATTTGAACTCTCCAAGATGTTATTGTTTTGGAATAGCAAAGCCAGTATCTAAATCTGAAAGGGTACCAATATACTAAAACTGACGCGGCTTAATCCTTCAATATCAGAATCAACATCACGAAAATTGATCACAAAAATAAATCACTGTTTTCATAAATATAGTCTTACTTTAGGATAGCATAGAATGGATTGTTCATTTAAGGCTTTATTGAATAAATGAAATAATCTTTGCGTCATAAAATAATCAACATTGTATGGTGCCGCATTGATCGACGAGCCTGAAGCGGCCGTGACGGTACTATCCATAACTGTGGAATTTATAAAGGTCACCGAAATCTCGATACACATGTCCTGCAATGGAATTAAACTATTTTATGTGATAAACATGTAGTAGTAGGGCCATGCAGAGTTCATATATACTAACATAGCTTCTGGTATACTTTATTCCAGCTTATTGATAATTCGTACGATGTCATTGCCATGTAGAATATTCAAATTGTTCAGCAATAAAGTTCTAAAAGTTTTGAAAGAGAATCAAAAGTATAACTGGGGAACATTTCAAGGTCAAGAAAAATCTCTTACAAAAGATAAGAGATTTAGTTTTGCGTTGATGCCTTTGAACTAAGGGCGTTCTGGTTCAACCAAAGTCCTTATTAAAACAAACCACTTCAGCCGTGAGTTCTTAGAAACTTTAATTAAGTCCACCCACACATTAGTTCCAAGAAACTACAGTTCTTTACAGTAAAGATCTATCAATTAGTGTGTGGGTACACAAGCATAATGAAATTTCCTCGAATTTATACGTTTTGAATTTTAGCTCAACCACTTTTCCACCGAATTTACAACAACTTTAACAAAGTTTCGAAAACTTTTAGAAAAGTATTTCAGGAATGTTAAACGTTTGATGATGGATGCGAGCTGGTGTGTTTGCCTTGTTCGTCTTCTTGTGTCATCATCTTATCGGGGGTCTTCGATTTTAGGTGGTTTCCAAGAATATCAGAGGATGACAGCTTTCAGACGATCCAAATTCATCGAATAAATTTAATTGACTACAAAGGTATGTACATATAATGAAATGGCTGGTTATACAGGAACAAAATACCTCAAAAATTACCCTTATGTTGTTGAAATAATTATTATAAGTTAATTTTCCGTTCGGTGTACTTTCATGAGAGGGGAATATGTAATGGTTGATATAATTGTTTTTATCCGTTACTAGCGTTATTTTTTTTACCGTATATTTCAAGTTCTGGCATATAATCTTAGGCAGTAAGGAAATTCCCTTAGTGTATATGAACTACATGTTAAGATATTCCCAGCTTTGTTCATATAACGGATACTCTTCCTGGCAATAATGGCTTCGTCGGGGATATTTTTGTAAGGTAATTTTTCATATATGGCTATATATCAAACTAGCTGAGACTATTGGCAATAAAAAACTATCATTCTTTGCCAAGTAAAATATTCAGCAATCAGATTTTGAGGTCATTAAAATGATTCAAGAAGTATATAAAGAAAGTTTAGTAAAATGAAAAATAAATCAAAGCTTTTAAAACTTCCGCTTGTAGAAAAATCAAACAATGAAAACTGGTTCCAAAAAGTTTTGAAAACTTCTTAAAATAAAAGTTAACAAGAACCTGCCACAGGAAGAAGAAAGACAAGCGTTCAATGAAATCCCAAATATGTACTTAAGGTAGTCATCTTTTACTGTATACCAGAGCACGTTTACAAATGTCTTCCTCTGTGATAATAATTGTGTTCAAATAGTTTTTGACGTAATTCCAGATGAAGGTTCATAGTTTACTTAGCAATAATGTCGATGAACTTTGCTATAAATAAAGCAGAAGAATTCGATACTTTTGCACTGAAACCCGACACCAACCTGACATCGAAACCAGCAGGAAAGTTTGAAAAACTTTATTATCAAAGGTGAGCAGCTTGAAATAATAAATATATATGATTTTAAGTATGATTGAAACGAAAAAGAAAAAGGTTGTAAATGCAACTGAAGGCCGAGAATTTTTAGTTTTGAACTTTGATGTTGTACATTTTCCTAAAGGGTAAATAAGGTAGAGCTATTATGATTTTTCTTTTCTTTTCTTTTCTTTTCTTTTCTTTTCTTTTCTTTTCTTTTCTTTTTCTTTTCTTCTTCTTCTTCTTCTTCTTCTTCTTTTCAATTTATTAAGATTTTGGTTGCCTACATAATTTTAGATTAACTAAGCCCTGTACGAAAATATATTTAATCCGGCTGAAATTGATTTTGTCGAGAGTGGTGTATTGAAACAAGCCTGAACAATAATAACAATATAGAATTTGGGACGAAATGTAGATCTATTTTAGTACTAACTAGCTTTATTCCATTCCCTCCCTTTCTTCTTTTCTGTATCTAGAACCATTTAAAAGTAGTACGAGTTGTGAAAGACAAATATGCCAAACAAATCATTTCTCCACCTTTGGGCAGCCGCCATCTTGGTTGCAATGGTAATATGTCAATCAAGATGTAGTTTGATAGTGTTACCCGTCATCAATTCAGACACTAATACGCATTACCAATCCCTGGACAGCTGGTGTAAAAATACGACGGGACATCTGTACAGGACCGTACAGCAATTTGTAAGTCAATTCGCTTTCTTTCTAACGTTTCACTCAGTCTAGTAATTTCGATTGACGCTTGCAAGAAACACTTCGCGTTGAAACTATTGAAATTTCTAAGCTTATTCAATATTGAAAACTGCAGAAATATTTAATGATATTATCCTGTAATTTCTCCATTATGTTTTAATTTTACTTGATTTCAGGGGAAAATAGCGTTTAATAAAACATCTCAACTCATGAGCCCAGGCATCACGGTACGTACTGAACGCGGTATTACACCATTGCGCATATTCTATTCATCCTTCCATATCATTATAAGGAAGTAAGCATGCGCATACGTATATCTAAACAACGTGTGCCCAGGATAAACGCGGGCTCTGGGGGTTATTTTGCGTATGACGTACAATTATTGCAGATGGCGGTCGTATTAGTAGGAAGCCTTGTGAAATATTTATTTTCCGAATAGCTTCAAATAATGGACCAATCAAAATACAGAAAACAGCCAACTATCCAATCAAAATACTTCGATTCGAAAACCATTCTAGAGTTAGGGAACACTTTCCCGTTCCTATGAAATCTGATGTAATAAATGATTAAACAGTGCTAGGGATTCTCCATTACTTACCCTTACTAACAGCTCGTTCTGTTTCTTTTTTACAGGAATCCCAAAGACTTGCTTTTGATCGTCGTGACTTGGAAATCTATTCACTGTTATTCGAAGGAATAAGTCTTGTCTCCAACACCTCTCTTGCTCAAGCGATACAGAACTGTGTAACTCTTAATAAAAGTGGTATTAAAACTCTCATCATGGCTATGAAGATGTCAGTAAGTGTCAGGGTTCTTCCTATCTTAGACTGTATTAAACTGAGATGTTTCTCAAAAGGAAGTGAGTTAACATCTCTAGCTCCCCTTTTTGTTGCGATATTTTTTTTTTTTCTTGAACAAATACAAAGAAAACTAGCCTTTATTGATATGCAATGTTAAATCGAAGCCATTTGCAGTAAAAATCTGTTTTTGTTTGGCCTTTCTGTTTCTTAAAAGTCCACCATTCTTACAGTAATTTAGACACTCTTTGGCTCTACCAAGTCAAAGGTCATGACAATGTTCTTCAAAAAAAAACTTCTTTTAGAAAAACATCCGTACGTATTTCAAAAAGCCCTTCATTAGATGTAGTGTGAATTAGCTAATGGATGTAATTCTTAATACATCAACTGTTATCTGCAAAATAACCGTCGATCAAAGAATGCATCGCAATGATGTAACTAACCTTCGATCAAGTTACTATAATTAATCTGATACAAAATGTCTATTTCACGTGGAAAATTGTCCAGTAGATTCGAGGATTTTTCTTCTTTAATTTTGATAAAAACTTCGGGACCATACTTCCAGACGCAATGCTGAAGCATCGTATGGCTTTACGGTTCAGCTGGAGATTTCGACCCCAACTCCGCTATCCCAGGTCTATATGATCAGGGAGCTCGGCCAGAAGTAGGACTTAAGGCCTTAAGGGAGAGGTTAATCGGCCCCTAGACCGTGTATGATTAACCCCTTGCTATGATCAGAGATAAACCTCGTGAAAAGCGCATCTTCTGGTAGAGCATATCGTCCGTGCTAAAACGCTGATCTATGTGGGACGGGTTTTTTAAAAAAGTCGCTCGTTGTTAAATTATATGGCATGCGCACACCGTAGCAAGAAACGCATTTTCACACAAGTTTCTTTAAATTAAAATGAGAAAATTCAAAATATTGTGTTCGGATTATTTACCATCACTTGTCATGCGCAAATGGTAGTCATCATTCTGTACATGTGATGTAATAGATTATTAGTGAATCGATCCCGATAGAATTGCGCATTTGAAAATGTACATTGATATTTGCGCAATATATATAAATTTCATTATTATTATTATTTCAAGCGACAGCGATATCCTAATAGGCCCTTTGCAGGTAAAACTCACATGACTGTACTGGAGAGCAAAAAAAATCCTATTTCATTTATTCATAAAAAATTTCATTAGATGTCTAATGCCTTCGCTAAAACCGTTTTAAAAATGCAGGTATACCCTTAAAACACGTTTTTGATCTCAAGATATTAAGCATTTTATAGTTTGTTTGCTCTCCAGTAGAGTCTTCCCCAAGGGACTGTGAGCCCAATTCATTCGCTACTGAAGTGATATATCATCATGTGACTGTTAGCTGCAAAGGGCCTATTGGCATAGTTTGATATGACCCACCCACTAGGGTACCCCTCCTCCTTGGACAGTAAGATAATGTTAAGAAAACATTCGTGTCAAAAGAACGGAAATCTAATGATAAAAACATATCAAAACACAAATACAACTCAGGAAATGAAAGTTCCTAATTGGTATCGAAGTTTGATATTGTAATTATAGAAGATTCTGTGATCAGTAGAAGCATTTTCTACCATCAATTCATGACTGTCAGTCGATGTTTTCCCTGTTTAACTTCGTTAAACCAATGATTCTCCCGCGTTAAGTTGCATCGAATCAAAATGTCTAGCCTGTGTAGCTGGCGCAGAGGATTTCATTACTATAATGCCATGTCACTGTTTACAGAGGTTGTCCTATACGTACAGAGAGCGCCAAGTTGTAGGCATCTTGGGAAATGAATTTTCTACTCGAATTTTCCTTGAATCCGCGGTTTTCGAACTCAATTCTTGAGCGGCATAGTCTACCTGTGCGAGCGGGCTACCTGTGTAACTCTTAATTCAGCTTCCACGTTCAATTCCATCTCCTCGATAGCAAATCAGCGCGCGAGTTTCAGATGAGCTATGCTATGGGATTCTACGAAATACTGTGCGTCTGCACTCGTACCCGCCTAACTTTGTCTTCTTGATTCCTTGCACTTGACATGGTACGTATAGTTACCTATATTTGTCATATTACAGGAGATGTACCTCAATGGAACTGTACCTAATCCAGCATCGGTCACTTCAAGCGTAGTTCAAGATCTACGTTATCAAGACATCGCTCAAAACATGGCCGTACTTAAGGGTCAATTTAGAAAACTTGCTGAAATCATTGGCAAGAACTATCTTGCCTCCGTTGACGTTCGATAGAATGAAAAGCTATGTGAATTACAAATTTGAGTTTATGAAAAGTGTAAGCTAAAAAATGATTGGAAAATTGTTCAGCTATTTAAATAATTTATTCATTGTTAAATATATAGTATTATTTGATAATTATAAATAAATAAAGTATTAAATACTTTGGATACGTCAGGGTATGTACATTCAATTTTCATATCCACGACCTAACGTGTAACACGCATCGGACACGGAGCACTTTACACGCACATGGTTGTTGATCTAAAAGCTGTAGCACACAGAATACTACCATCCACACTCCAAACGCACGCCTTTCCACGTTACACGCACCTCACGTACTACACACGCGCGCTCACACACCACACTACACGCAAACGACGTCATTTTAAACTGTCACGCAGTTTCATAAGCCAGTGAATTTGAAATGCGGCGAACGAAGCAGCGCACTTTAAATGTACTGTAGCGTGAAATACAAAGCTACACTTTTCGCCACAATAACGAGAGCTGCGCCTGTGCAGTAACGTATTGAAAAATGGGAGGGGAGGGGAGGGTGGCCAGAGAAGACTGAAGGACTGAAACCATCCTTTCCTTAGTCCTTATCTGTCTTTTTGCGCTGCTCGTAGGGTGTCGCAAACACTAGGAATGACAAGACGAGTTTATTTCACAGAATTCGTAGTGGCAAGCTGATTTAGATGTTCCACATAACTTGGTGTTAGTATATCTGCTGCCTTTAGACACTGGCTCACACTGTAGTTATTGTCAAGGGCGTCAGCAGCATCTTTGAAACATAAAGAGAAACAAAACATTAAAACCCGCTCACGAGAAGATAGAGCCATGTGTTTGGTAATCCCACTTGACAAATCGAACGTAGAGGAAAAACTTTGACACATGGCGTGAATTAGAGTCCGCTGATTGGTTATAGAGTATTTACCTGGTTGAATCCACTGCTGTACAGCAACGTAAAGTACTGCAGGCACACAGTACTGTGCTACCCCGTGGAGGGAGGGGTTATATGAATTGCACATCCAAACAGGTAAAACAGCACGTGTATAATGCTGTGAACGAATGAGAGAATTTTCAGTCTTTTTCTGCTGTGGGATTTATAGTTCTTTCATGAAATGAAGCCTGGTTTGTTTATTATTAAGTATTTACCTTGGGATATCCAATGCAGTTATCTAACATGAGCAACTCTGCATCAGTCAGGGTATATACACAGCCTTCAACTGAACTACCAGGACTGAACTCTACGTTTGCGAATCCACCAGCATCTGATGAAGTACCTAGAATTAAAAAACAGGCATAAATCGTTAATGTGTAGAGTTTATTTTGAAGGGGCCAATAAGGAGAAAAGCCATCAAAACCCTTACCTTTCTTGTTAAAACGAAGTCTAAATCCGAACAGGACTCCCCATCGTCGTTTGTGTTCTCGGCGTAGATAGATGGACATCCTGTAAGTACATATAGATTCACTAGTAAGAGGCATTTAATCAAAGATTGTAAGAAGAGGTGGTCCAGATACCGTTTAATGTTCATATCGACACCATAGGCAAAGTAGTACAGAAAGCCTGCAGGTGGTTTGGCATTGATGTAAAACTTCAAAGGTTCATGTGGAGATGGCAAAGGCTTCTTGTTCGATAAACTGAAAAATACAAATATGTAAAACATCGAAATAGAATGAGGATCACTTGTATAGAAGTGCCTATTACTAAGTGAAAAATGCTGCACTCTTATTGGATGAACGGTGTTTTAGTGGAACAAATCCACCTGGGTGTAATGTTTTCCCATTTCAGACCGAGTGTCATTCCCTTGGGAATACGATTCTTTGTTTGTGTCTCATCTATATTAATATATCTTCTCAAGCATTACCGAGAAACAAAGAAACAATACCCAAGGGAATGACATGTGATCTGAAATGGGGCAACATAATGCCCAAGTGGATTTGGTCCTTTGAAATTTCTTGGTTGTTCTCACAGAGTATTGATATATCAGAAGACATGCCTGGGATCAGTCAGATGCTTGGCTTTTGCAACAATCTCGAGGCTTTCTTGCTTACCACTGAAAAACAAAGGGGAAACTTCTTATTGGGAATTCTAAATTTGGTTTCTCCTCCCCAAATGTATCTTTTTTACGAGGGAACAGATAAAAGATACAAGTACTTTTTACAAGAGAACACTTACAAGTACTTTTGTTCTTGTTTGTAGTCACTCAACTGTAAATCAGAAAACCAAAAAAAGCAATTTTGAAAAATGAATTCATGAACTAAACTACTGTCTCTGATATTATAAAAATATGTTTCTTTCTTGGAAATAAATTGGAAGCTGGAAGCTGAATATGTTTCTCGAGAAACATTCTAATTTTGAGAACTGAAGTGAAGGAAGGGAAAGGAATGAGAGAATGAGAAGTGCACTCCCTTTCATCTCTTTCTTTCTTTTTCTTTTCCCTGCATTTTTAGTATAAACGAAGGAAAAGTTATTTCCAGAATTATGGAATTTACTCTTCTTATGGAATTACCTTGAATGGTGACTTCTCATCATCGATTAAATTGTCATGCGAGTTCTGATTATCGTGTAACCCTGTACTACCGGGCATAGTTTCAAAGCCTGTATCATCACTTAACTCCCTGGATTCACTGTTTTCTCCTACTGTTTCTTCTGTTCTTTCTGACATGGACTCAACCTCACAAGTACTGGTTGATTCCATTGTAAAGAAAACACCAAATGATGTGGGATCCCTGTGTTCTTCCACCTGATCCACCTTGAAACTCCCACATTCCTCTACACCTTCAGTACCTCTTTTCTTTTCTCTGCTATTCAATTCACCTTCCATATTTCTCTCTGTATCACAGCTAGATTTGATTTCTTCTCCTCCATATTTTATTAGAGCCTTTTGCAGTAGCTCTTGAACATCAACAGACTCCATGGAAAAGTCCCCAAGCTTGTCTTGTTGAATGATGTTGAATTGCTCAGTAAAATATCCAGGTAGTTTAGACCGTAGATTGGCAGAAAATCTTCTGCTCTCTTCAGACAAGTATTTATGTAAGAGCTTAGCTTTATCAGTTGGCTTTGGTTTTGACTTGGAGTCCTTTTTAGCTTTCTGTTTAGCTGAAGATACTCTTGAGTGGTGCTTGTTTTTCTTGGCATCAGTGTATTGTCTATTTGTGTTAAGATTCAATGGTTTTCTCTGCACACCAGCAGATTTTACTTTACAAGCTTTTGAGGGAAATTCAGGGTTATTTTGGCGTTCAAATCTATTGTAATGAGCATTCATGCTGAGATTGAGTTGATCAAGATTTTTCCATATTTTCGCAGAAGGTATTTGATCTATATCTAAATTGTCATCATCATCATCATCAACCAGACTATTAATCTCATCATAACCATCATTAGCAATTTGAATATCATCATCATCCTGATTCATGTCATTAAATTGAGTGTCTTCTAATTTAGAGTTTGTCAATTCCTTCATAGCCTGACTGCTATTCATTCCATCCTTTTCATTTTCATTGGTCATTTCTGTAATTTCCTTTTTCTTGAGGCATACTGTCATAATTGGCACCTTACTTCCCATAGAGGATTCTACCATAAGGTCATTTTCAACAGCATTCTTATTTTTCTGTGAAACTCTTTCATCTTTCAAGCTGTTAGGCAAATTACCATTATGGACAGTCAAACATGACCCACCATTACTTGGAATGCTGTTATGTGAAACTCTTTCATCTTTCAAGCTGTTAGGCAGATTACCTTGGTGGACAGAGGAACATGACCCACCATTACTTAAGATGATGTGATGGCAGGCATTTGATTGCTTTTTTGAGTTCTTACTTTCACTCTCATATGTACCTTGAATATTCTGATCCAAACTTGAAGTTAAATCTTGGTGATGCTCACTTGTTCTGTTGCTATGGTAATTTGATATCAATGGCTGAAATCTTTTCTGATCATCATCATCATCATCATCATCATCTGCATCATCAAAGTTTTTATCATCTCTAAATGGCTTACAGCTATCTTTTTTTTGGTTTGTACATTTTTTATCTTTTTCATTGCTGTTCTTTATGTCATCTGTTTCTTTTGAGTTCTGTCTGTTCAATTCTTTATCAGGAATATGATCATCATTTTCCAGTGAAAAATGTTCTTCTAGAGATGAGATAGAATTAACATCTTCCTCTGTTGATGGTGCTTGTACATCTGATCCAACACCATCTTGTGGTATTTCAAGTTTGCTTTTTTGCACATTGCTACATGAAGCCTTACCAAATCCCAGATCTTTGTGGTGGTCAATAATATCTTTACCTCTTGGTTGGCGCTCATCATAACCTTCATTATTATCAAGAAAATAATTTCTCTCAAGATTTGAATACTTAACCCAGCTATCAAGAGCACACTGTTCAAAACCATCATCAGATCCACTTTCCTCGTTTGAGCCAGCTTTGGTTGAAGCCCTGGATGTACAGTGAATTGAGCTTTCTGGTCGTAAGAGTTCTGTAGGGCTCTCTGGTCGTAAGGTTGATGAGCCCATACGTGAGTAGCTTTCATTTAAGTTTGAACCAGGCTGACCTGAGCTGTGTATCACTCGCACACCTATGAAGATGATAAGTCTGTGACACAATGTTACTACTGTAGTAAAAATAACATACTCTACTGTCCTACTAAAATTCATACTGTTTTTTACCTGATTGGATTCCCTTGCATTGTTGAATAGATGGACCTGAACCACTAAATGGTCGACCTGTGGTCTTAAGCCTGAAACACATTTCAATAAATATCAATACCTAATAAGACTTGATGAACTGACTACTTTTTACTTACAGCCCTAAAGGCTAGTGACAAAACAAGGAAAGAATGGAATGGAAAGTATGGATGGATGGATGGATGGACAGATGGATGGATGGACGGACAGATGGGTGGATGTATGGATGGACAGACAGATGGATGGATGGACGGACAGATGGGTGGATGTATGGATGGACAGACAGATGGATGGATGGATGGATAGATGGATGGATGATACATTACGTACCTTGCTTTTCTTAGTCTTTGAGTATAGAGAGATGGCTTAATAGGTGGTTTTGGTTGTCTGAACTGCTGTCTAACTTTTGCAATACTTTCTCTGGTCACATTCTTCAGTTCATAACTTGGATCAACTACCTACAGTACAAATAAAAAGAATGAAATTTCTAAAGTTGCATAACAGAAAAACCCAACACACATGTAGAATAACTTTAGTTGGTACGGTAATAATAAATCATGATCATGCAAAGTAAACAAAGACACAATTCTTGCAAGGAAGATTTTTTTCCTTTGGTTATGTAAAATCTCACAAGATTCAATATATAGTAGTATTATACATTTAAGGCTTGGACACAACACACAATATGACATTCTCTGCGATGTTGCTTACAATGGGAATATTGCACTGTGTGTGTATACCTCTGCAACTGTTGCTTAGAATGTTGCAGAAGTAGAAGAGTCTACTTTCTACTGATATTACCAGCGACATCATGCACAATAATTTGCACAGGTGGACGTACTGTGCGATTTCCCTGTAACATCACAGGTAACTTATTGTGTGTCTAAAGCTTTAGTGTATCATAGAATATTCTACCTTAAAAGGACCCTTTCTAGGGACTTGATATCCTTGCTTGAAGGGTGAAGTTATATAACAGTTAGGTTTGTTTACTTGGACCCTGTGGGAATTTTTGCTTGAAGCACTGAGAGAATGAGCTTCATAAAAGATGCCAACAGTGACCTCATTGTAGTCATCAACCTCACCTGTAGAGAAGTTATATTCATAGGCAAGTACTGATAATTAGTCACTCTATGATCAATGACTTATGAAGTTTCTCACCTTAATTTGCATGAGACTGATTTGCCTCAAAAGACTTGATTTAAAAATATGATGGCAATTTAGTTACTAACTCATCCTTCACATTTTTGTTAGCACTACGTACCTATGCTTAACTCTGACAGCCTTGTATCAATACTCAAATGGGATCCAGGTTGCTAAATAAAAATACAGAAATGTACAAAATTATATTCAAAATGCTTAGATAGATTAAACTATCATTTTACTTTCATTTTACCTGTATTAATTTGTCTGGTTTTGTGTCTACAGCGATAATTCTTATTTCTGTTCCAAGTTTGTTAAAGTTTTAGGGGCTATTTCCAAATCATTTATGTGTAATGTTTACATTTGACGTACAGCATTATAATGCAGTTTATATTTATATAATCCATAAAATAATTAAATATCTAATTATATAAATCCTACCTGGTGGTTAGTACCACTAGGAGGCCTAATTTCCATCCCATTATCAAGATATTTGTTCTCTAACAGCAGTCTGTCTTCATCGTCTTCACTGGCAGGTGAACGCGACCCACGACAAGAGACTTGTTTAGAAAACCTGCCACTGGACTGTCTGTCAACCATCTAGCACAAAACAGCTACATAAACTCATAAAAACTATTACTCTACCTCTCCTACTACAAAATGTTTTTAAATTATCTCACAGTGAGTCACAAAACTGGCATTTTTTCAACCGTATCAGTTGAATGTTGTTAAAGTTGGACGCCATTTTGGTTGCTATCCTCAGCCCTCAAAGGCTCATGGGAAGATCACCAGTGCCCCAAAGCATGCTGGTTAAATTTCAAGATGGCGGCTGATGCCACGTTAAAACAGTCTTGCCAAAAATCCCACGATAACCTGTTCTTTGACTACATTGGAGACAATCCAAAATGGAAACCCATATTTCTAACACATGTAGAATACCCTAAAGGTGAGATCAGTCGCCTAGGATTTATTGTTATGGTGCTTTTTCCCTCGCAAATATCGATTCTCACAAGGCTTGTCGAGGATATAGTGATTGAGTTTTCTTTTTATCTTCGTTTATTTTATTTTGATTGTCATTCTTTGATGTTTTAGTTTACTTTTTTATCATTAAGGCGAATTTCTTTGCCTGGATGATGGTTAATCATCATTTTCACGGTATTTTCTTTTGTATTTTCTGTTTTATTTTACTGCTCTAGTACAATAACATTTTTCCTATAAGCTTACATGTTCAGTACCATATCTATGCTAGATAAAGCTACATGATAAGCTGAGGATATTCCACAGGACCTAAGCTGTTATTGACAATGTCTATTGAAAGATATTTTCACGATAATGAATAAAAAGTCAACAATAAACTGTTTATAAATGTAACTAGACTATACGTTATTAGTTTTTATACTTTTATCAGGCGACTATCTTGGCCTTGTCTTAGCTTGGTGCAGTCTAATGCCAATCCATATTGTTGTTGGAATGATAACCTTAATCATTTTTCGAAGAGAATTACATACGGTAAGTAATGTGTTTTGGATTAGATCACAAAATAAAATTAATCAGTAAACCGGTTAATGACATCACCTTTCTGGACTTCACACCATGCATGATTATAGAGTGCCTTTATTTTTGTATCACAGTCGTGATCTAGCTAATATCCTCTATTATTATATGCCAAGGTAATTTCACACTCTCTCATTGGTCAATTTGCAGTCCATAACTTACAATATGGACCACCAACTTCTTATTTTTGTGTTTGCCTTGCCATATAATGAACATCTTATTAACCTCACTTGCTTGGTCCGTACAAAATTTGTTGAACCTTTTGGCACTTGCACTATAAGGCAGTAGGAAAAACTCTGTCCATAACTTATTGTATGACCCTCATGCTCAGTTAATAAAAGGTATATGAAAATCTGAAAGTTTTGATTCAAAGATATCTTGTAGAGAAACTTTGACTTCACTGTCTGTTATAATCGCAGTCTTTTAATTTACTTTACATGAAATCTAGGCCCTTAGACCTCATTTTTATGTTTATGTTGTAAAGGTCTATTGTGATACAGGTTTGGTCCCTGGCTTGGGTTGCAAGTTGAGTCATTGAGTTTGACCGTTAATCCCAGCTACCTCAAGCTACTTCAGTTTGCCTCTCTAATCAAAAATCCTAATTTAAGTTGAAGGGTGTCTGCTGTAAAATTAATAAAGAATGTAGAATTAGTGAACCTCTGGCTATCACAATGTTAAATAAAAGATGTGTTTAGCTTTGGACTTCCAAATAATTTACAACTAAAATCAATGCAATATGGAAATAGTTAATAAAGTATTCCTGTGTTTCTTTCCTAGATAACATTTCTTGGTGGTTTAGGTGTAAATGAAATTCTTAATGCAGTGGTAAAGCATACTCTAGCACAACCTCGACCATGTGCAGACCACTTATATGAACATCCATCATATGGAATGCCCTCCAATCACTCTCAATTTATGGGTTTTTTTGCTGTTTATATGGTACTCTTTATATATTGTAGGTAAGTTTTGTTATCAGTCCTTAAAGTATCTTTAAGTTTGATGTTACTGTAGACAGTGAAGAGGTTAGAGTACAAACACTAAAAGCATGCAATAATTTACACTATTTAGTACTTAATAGCACTAACTAAACAATAGGAAACAATAGAATTAGCATACTTTAGCACTATTTATAATTAGGTTGCACGATTTTAGTGTTTGTACTCATATTATCTTATCAATACTTATTGTTGTTTCAAGGTTACATTATTCACAATCCACAACAATGTGGGATGACCTTCTAGACAATTTATGGAAGCATGTAGTGGCCACAGGAACTATAATACTCTCACTAGCAGTTGCATTTAGCAGGTAATTTAAGATCACTAGTGTTTAAGTAATTACAAGGCAAATGCCTTATAACTGAAACATCATGATGGTGCTTTTGGGAAGCATGGCTTTTATGTAAGAGTCCATGCCTCTATTCAACTACAAGGACAGCAAGGGAAACCTCAAAGTGTTCTGTTATGATCAGCAGTATCATCTTTAAATGTTTTCAAGTTTGTATATGATTGTGGGATAGTCTGGTGTAAATGTATATATTATGTCATGATAGTGTATATTGATCTACTCCTTTAAAATCTCCTTTTCTTGAATTTTTGCCAGGGTTTACCTAAGATACCATGATATAAACCAAATATCTGCAGGACTTGTCATAGGAGGTGCTATGGGTGTGGCTTGGTTCATATTTACACAGACAGTTCTAACACCAATGTTTCCTGTCATAACTGCCTGGTAATTTAATCAATGCATAAACTAGAAATAATGGAAAGTTATAGTGCTTAGAAAGGAGGTTATTCCGGGCGAAAGACCCTTGGAAATAAATT
>WUAP02170782.1:0-23755 GCA_015163945.2 Stichodactyla helianthus | reverse complement strand
AACAACTCAAAAATTACTACTCTGCGAAGTTTCATGAAAATTCCATGTGCGGTTTTATTTCTTCGGAATTACCTTAAATTCATGGAAAACTCCTGCAAACTTACCCATCAATTAAACGAGAAACTTCAAGGCTATTAACATCTAGAAATTTATGATACCTACATATAAAAAAAGGGACATTATTTAAATTAAGTTCTTAATGTTTTGGGCTGAACAAAAAACCGATAAGTTTTGCAAACTCACCGAAAATTTGACAACGCAAACTGAGAAGAAAGGATGAAATTCCGGGACGACTTCTGTAAAATTTGCAAGAAAAATAACTTGTTATGCATACGAAAACTACTCCTGATAATTCTAAAATCATTTTTACCTTGAAGCTTGTGAGCTGAGAGACAAGGTTCTCTGTTAACACGGTGATTTTGGTGTCTTTTAGAGAAATAGGCGCCATTTCTGGCCACCATCTTGTTTTTATCTAGAACGAAATGCCGCTGACCATCAATAAGTGAAGTCACGCACAAAGCATGATGGGAAACTGAGTACGTGCGTAAAGGTCACGTGTTATTCCATTGTTGTTGTTTTTTTGCTTTCTCGTTTGCGTGTGGGTTTTTTCCCCTTCTTTTTTTCTTTTCTTTTCTTTTTTTTTTTTTCATCTCTATTTAATTTTTTTCTAATAACTCTAGCTCATGCTAAGATAAAAGTGAAATGTTGTGAATTAGATTACATGTAAAAGTAAAACTTTATAGTGATGGAATTGACATCATTCTTTACCCAAAAAGAGGATCAAGCGAAAAATATTAGTGGGGCCATTGTCTCCCCTGCCCCACCTCTCGCTACGCCACTGTTTATAAAATTTTTATATTCTTCCCCTCCCCTCCCCTCCCAGGGTTCAAATAAGGGAAAGACCCTGCGATGTATCTGTCCAGCAGTATTCCTATTTCGTGCTTATCACATGACTTGCACTATTTCTTCATATTTCACGTCACATGAAGAACCAAACTCCTCGTAAAACTATCAAGTTTTCTCTCATAAAATGACGGTAAGTCTCTTAATTTCCTCACAAAATCAAATCATACAAGAATAATGATCTCTTTGCTTCTGTCTTTTTGTTATCAAATACAGTTAAAACTAATTTCCTGCAACGATTTTTCGTCAACAGTCGTACGAAGAAGACGAGAATTTTGGTAGCTACAGTGTGGTAGGTTCGTTCCCCAAGGACTTTGGGTGAGTGATCGTTTGGCTTTAATAAGCATTCTGTTAATGAATTACTGAAAATAAAGTGAAGTCTTACTTTAAATGTAAGTTAATGGTTTGAATATGCTTGATAAAGTATTCCTACGGCATTACGTGACAACTTAAACGTAGTTTGTCACTCTAAAGTGATTTTTCTTAAAGTAAGTGAATTTCTTGTTTAAATGTCGTCAGACAAGCATGATATTATGAATTTAAGTTCGTAATTCTTATTTTAAGAGAGATGTCTTGAATCCGAAAAATCACTTTTAAGAGTGTATATTGACAAAAAACTTGCGTGTGTCAGATACTCTTAATTTATTTCCTTGTAGCAGTAATCTTTAAGCTTAATCATTCCATCCAACCTATATTTATTCATGATTTCTATCCAATAATTTTATGCTATTAAGGCCTGTGCAAATGCACACAACATTGTTGGCCAACAACATCCAACATTTTGGTGTCATTGCGTGTTGTTGGGACTTGTTGGATGCTGTTGGGTGAAGTTTGAAACACGTCAAACTTCAGAACCAACAAGTGCCATCATTTCTTTTGTTTCGTGGTCATCAAAGTATAGCCCAACAATGTTGCACTCATTTGGACAGGATGTTGTGCGTTATGTCCAACAATGCTGGACTCACACATGTAAAATAAGAATCATATCCATGGAAATTTCACGCAAACAAGCATATTAATACCCAACATTGTTGGTACTTGTTGGGTCTGTTTGAACACAAACACCAGCAGCGAACCAACAACTGCCAACAATGAACAATGTTGGATGTTGTTGGGCTTGTTTGCACAGGCCTTAATGATAACTGTCTAAGTCAGCTGTTGTTTGCATATTAGAACATGTTGTATATGTAATGAACATGAGTTGAAGGAAATTAATTTCATTCAATATGGTTAATTAATCATATGTTAATGATTATTTTTAATTTTATGTAATGTTGTACAAATGGTTATGATTTAGTTTGGTAGCAACTGTGGTTTCATTTTGTGGAGTAACAGGCTTTGTGCAGAAAATATTCACATTACTTTTTGGGTGATTAAGATTTCCTATTTCAAAAAAAAATATACTAGATTTCTAATGCTGTTAGTAACACCTGTTTCAAAATTCTGTTATACCCTTGAAGCTTGGACACAGGATATGATATTCCCAGTGGCTTTCTTGTAACAGGGAAATCATACTATTTTTTCACCTATAAAAGTAGAACTCCTTTCCACTTCTGTGTCATCGCAGGCAATGTCTCACACAATAGTTGTACAGGTGGACACACGGTGCAATTTCCCTGTTACAAGAAACATCACAGGGAATGTTGAATCGTGTGTCTGAGCCTTAATAGAATTCCTTTGATCTGAGCATTTTTTGATCTGAGCATTTTAAAGTTCATTTACCATTCTGTGGTGCCTTCCCCTTGAATTCAAATCATCAACTTTTGAAGTGATGAAGTGATACAGTAATAAAGTGATACAGTAATGTGTTCATAGATCCACTCTTACAATAGCTCCACCAATGAGGACGTCACAGTTTTCCCAAAGGAATATGGCAGGTCCGACAAACAACATAAACCTCTCAATTTCAGGGAGATTTTTAGCTTTTATTGCACATTCTTCAAATGTGTTCTTAGGATGAATAACTCCAATTCCAACCATGTATAACTTTTAGTAATCAACATTTGTATTGGTGCCGTAACCTGATGAAATGTTTTGGCTTGTCGGACGTAGCAACAGTAACTATGGAGCAGTGGAACTATGAATTATACACTGTCATCACATGACTGTTATTTTCGCAAAAGGCTTATTCTATAGAACATGTCATGTATGCTCTGATCAGTCAACAATTTTCCTGCAGGTGTCAATCAGAGAATAGGGACTTTGTGTTTTCAGTTCTCAAAATGCAATTCAGAGACTCAGGTTTGCTTAGACAACTGGGAATATGAATTGCAATATTAACATGTTAGCTGGGACAGTGAATTATTCCTAAATTCTTAGCTCAAAGTCAGGAGTACCTTGAAGAGTTTTTTTCTACATTTAAATCTTTAGTGTCTTTCTTTGTTTTCATAGGTATGGGCCAGATGAAACAGAAGAAATCACAGTTAGCGAAAACAAACCAAGGATTCTTCTAATGGGTCTGAGAAGGTACAGTAAATCATGAGTTCACTTGGCTGTGCCTTGTGAAATATCACCATTGTGCATAATGCTCAAAATTTAGGTTTGACGGCAAATAGTAAAAATATTGAAATATGCATTTCTTTTGATAAACATTTTCACAGCCAAAAGCAACAAACACCAAGTCAGGACAAAAAGCAAACTCTTGTTATTGTATTAGCTGAGTTTACAGTCATTCATATTGTAAAAAGACTAAAATTAGTCATATTTAATGTATCAGTAATGGAATTGAGACGTAGTTTTTGTTCTTAAAAAGGAATCTCAATGTGCCAACGAAGTGATGAGATTTAATTAAAATGGAGCATTTTAGCAAGAGTTAGGAAAATTGGTAATAGAGGTTGAATGAGAAGTCTTTGTGGATTCAATTTGATTGATCATTGGTTGTTTTCTGTAAAACCTTTGCAGTAAATTTGTTGCACCACATAATTAGAAGAAACTCGCAACAAGACAGTTCCCATGGCTAAAAATAACGATTCCCATGCCTAACGATTTTACAGTGTAAATTTGTCTCACAAAATGTTAAGAATAGAACTAGCCTTGACACAAAAACTGGTTTAACAGGTTTTTCAAAACCAATACCAAGCAAACCTATGCACACTTCCTTATATGGAGCGTAATCTAGTCAAACCTGTTTAGAACAAAAGAAATGATTCACTTCTGTATTCACTTCTGTAACAAACTCAAACTCATCTATGTTTGCCAACTTTGTTGTCAATGACAGTTTTTTAATTGAAGCAAAATCACCTGAAGGCTCTGTGCCCTTTGCTTGTTGCTTTCAGCTGGGACAATGTTTTTGAATTAAGTGTAAATGAAATCAAGTGTTGATACATACATGTATGGGATGAGTAGAACATACATCAGTAGTATACATGTATTGTAAACTGTTAGTCTTCTCACTTAGTCTGCAATTATTATTTATTATAACAGAAGTGGTAAATCTTCTATACAGAAGGTTGTCTTCCATAAAATGTCACCAAATGAGACACTGTTCTTGGAAAGCACCAGCAAAATTATCAAAGATGGTATCCTTTTGATAAATATAGTACATTAGCAAATAATTTGGAAGATTCAGTTCACAAAAGCTTCAATGTACAGCATGGTACTTGCGCATGGCCTACACTTTTTATAACACTGCAATTGCAAAAATATTGTGAAGAACACTTACCGTGTATCTACAATACACATAATGAAATTCCTATGTACAAGTCAACTGTCATGACGGAATCCAGTTAAGTCGCCCGTGAGTTAAGTCACCCGTGAGTAAGGTCGCCCGGATTCAGAGTGAAGTCGCCTGGATCCGTAGTCAAGTCGCCCGGCAAGTTCGCTGGTATAATAAACAACACTTTATTAACATCAGAAAGGTTTAATATCAAAAAACAGAATCTTTCTTCGTTACGATTACACGTTACGATTATTTTTACTATCGTTCGAAGAATGCTATTTTGTTGTTTTTCAGAAAACAAATCTTGACATCTCTTTTTTTAATCATCCGCCAATTATCCCACATAATAATAATAAATGTTAAAGTTTTTTTCTGATAAAGAATTAGAGAATAAGTCAAAGATTTCATTTGAGACCCGCAGAATTTGCCCGGCTTTGCTTGATGGATAAATCGAGTAACTTGCTACCCTGTAGTTTCGTTTCACCTGTTGAGACTTAGAGTGTCGTTAGGGAAAACAACAGTTCTATCATGTGAAGTGCTTTTGGAGTCTTTCATAATGTTTGCTTGCTTTAAATCTCTATCATAATTATAGAAAAGGTCTCAAACAATGTGTTTTTTGAAACAAGATTTTGATAATTATCGTAAGGATTCCTCTGAAATCGAGTAACTTGCTAATTCATTTCACATGTTGAGACTTATTTCTTTGACATTTCAAAATGGCAGCTCTTAGTTTAGTTTTTAATGTTAAAAACCCTTGAAATCATCGCTTTACATGAATTGAATTTGAGGGTTGAGTGGCCTTTAAGTAAATATTGTTTGCTTTTTATGATAAGCTATAGTCTATATTATCTTTTGATCATCACACACACTATACGACCAAGTCTAAAGCTCTGCATTCATAAGTCTAGTTGATCGGCATGATCATTTCTCCCATGATTCGCATCTACTTGCCTGATGATTATTTCCCCAATGAGGCTTTGTTGTTTAGTGAAAAATTCAAAATTATTCAAGTGAGCTTGTAAAAAAAATAGTTTCATGCCAATTAATACCAAAGCGTTGTAACTCAAGCCAAAGGAATTCGAAATTGTTGTCGGGAAAGACAATTTTTGGTTCGAAAAGGATGTCATGTTAGGATTGCAAAAAGTATTCTAGCTTGATGTTAATAAAGTCTTATTTATGTAATTGGGGAATATACTGAAGAAAGTTTAAGCAGGGCGACTTGACTATAATTCCGGGCGACTTGACTACGTCTCCGGGTGACTTAACTCCGGGCGACTTAACTCCGGGCGACCTAACTCACGGGTGACTTAACCGTAATTCGTCCTGACATGTTTAACTACACTTGTTTTGTCCTGATATACACTAGTTTCGAAAATTGCTATCCATTTACATAGCTTTTAAACATTTACATGTACATTGTATAATTTGGATATCTTTTTATAATTCTAACCTTAACTCTTTCAAGATATTTCCAACAGCTCATTTGTCCAGTTTCAGGTAAATAAGATTGGGTCATAATTGCAAAAATAATAATACATTAAAAATGTTAAATGTTAATGATTAATTGTTTGTTATATGACAGATATGGGATTTTCCAGGTCAAATTGACTTCTTTGATCCAGCCTTTGATTCTGAAGTTATTTTTGGAAACTGTGGGGCTCTAGTGTTTGTAATTGATGCTCAGGTAATTATATTTTGCTTCTCAATAATATAAGATCAAATTTGATTTACGCCAATTCTTCTGCGGTATGTGTACATGACTTGTACAGGGTATACAGTAGGAAGTTAGTCTTTATAACCTTTTTAGGAGACAGAGCAGAAAAACCTTTTTATTTCTTTTGTTATAAGGACATCTATCCATATTTAAGCTCAATATTTTGTAACACACTCTTTTGGGGCCAAAGAACAAAATATCAAATTTGACCAAAATTCAGTGAATACTATTTTGAGATATAACGCCTTGTACTTTGGGAGAGGTGATATTTTGATCAGCAGAAAAACTGACATTTTCATGAATATCTCCAAGTAGCTTTACTCTAGTTCGACAAGATTTTCTCACAAGTTTGTAGCAACAGTGAAACAAATGAAACGCTTATAGTTTTGCCGTATCACTACCAGTTAAAAAAATCATGAAAGTGGCAGACTCATTGTTTTTCTGCTCTGTCTTTTTAGGATGATTACATGGAAGCATTGGCGAAGCTGCACATGACAGTATCAAGGGCATACAAGGTAAGGAGTCAATAATTATCTACATGTAATTGAAAATCAACTAATTATTAGAGTAAATTATTATACATTTATACAAAGAATGCACATGATAGGGAAAAAGACATTAGTAACATTAGAATGGTTTCATGACCACCTATTATCAATAAATCAAATTCTAGTTTTGTGAACTTGACGAGCATGTGCACAGCTCTTGAAGCCATAAACAAGCGATTCAAGATTAAAATGATTTCTGATTTTCAAATGAAATACCAGTAAAATTGGTAAATTCTTTGTATAAATATATAATAAACTCTTTATTAGTTGTCTAAGCAACTAATATGACTGTGCATTTTTACTCGTCACTTGTATTCTTGACTTGTAAAAATACACAGCTGTATTAGCTACTTTGCTGACCAATAACCTCTATTATAAATAATATTCTGTCTTGTGGTTGTCTAGCCTGCATAGCAGCCAAGTCCCTGAGAAATAGTGCCTGAAAGCTTATTGTATAAGAACAAAGCCAACTAGAACCTCCTCTCTAGAACTGTGCTAATATTGCTGAGGGTCCAGAACAAGCTTTCAGTTGCTATTTCACAGACCAACTTAATCAGGGTTTGGTTCCCCTGTGATGCAGGCTAGTCATTTTCAGGCTGTACTAAAACTTAATCAATTTTGTCTGTCATTATGCATGTAAACTGTACATGTTTATTTTTTATTCAGGTCAATCCAAATATCAAGTTTGAAGTGTTCATTCACAAAGTAGATGGCTTATCAGATGACCATAAGATAGGTACTGTACAATAGTAGATTTAAGGCTTTCGTGTGACATATTCATAATTAAAATGGAAACTTTACGGATTTCACACATGTGAACATTATTCGAAGAAATTGACATTTCGGCTACACTGTGGTAGCCTTCATCAGAATGAAGAAATTAGGAAGCATGCAAGTATAAGCATGAGCGTCAGTTTGTTCTAGTGATCTCTGTCATCATGGTGATGGATAGAAGAGTGTCCAATGTCTTTGATGAGTCTTATCCAGGTCGTACTTAATTTGTAGCTATCTTCTCTGTTGAAGTTGTGTGGTCGTTTCTAGATTCCAATGAAAATATGAGTTGGTCTTGGCAAGAACTTGTATGTCGATGGAGTGATCGGGGTAGCCATATGCATGATTAGCCACAGCAGAAAGAAAGTATTGTCCGCTTTTGGTGGTGCATCTGTTTTCTTTAATTCGGCAGTCAATGGTCCGTCCTGTTTGTCCAACGTAGTTTTTTCTGCAGTCACATTTGATTAAGTAGATGCCTTCAGTTTGTAGAGAAGGAAGCTGGTCTTTAGGGGATCTGAGTTCTTGTTGTACTTTATGAAGAGTATCAAAGGAAACCTGTATGTTGTGTTTACGAAGGAGTTTAGAAATGCGGTCTGTAGTAATGATAATATATGGTAGGCAGATGAAGGCAGTGGGTTTGTCATTGTTCTCAGGAGTAGCCCATTGTTCTCAGGAGTAGTTTTAGGATGGGAGAAGATTTGGCGTCTGTTGTATCCATTCTGTTTATGTGCATTAACAACTGTCTGCTTTTCTTGGCTGGCGGAGTCAGAATGTGCGATGATGCTAGTGCGGTTGAAGGGAGTTTTGATGAGAGACATCTTTTGAGAAGGATGGGGATGAGAATTAGCATGGAGATATCAGTTAGTGTGTGTTTTCTTGCAGTAGACTGTGTGACCAACATCGAGGAAAGGGAGGCGTCCGTTGTGTTCAATCTCCATAGTGAACTGGATGCTAGGATGAAGACTGTTCAGGTGGTTAAGAAAGAGATTAAGTTTGTCATGTCCGTGCTGTCATCAACATAATGTAACCAACAATCAGGTTTGTTGTCAGATGTTTCTAGAGCATGTTTTTCAAAGTTTTCCATGAACAGGTTAGCGATTACTGGAGAGAGAGGTGAACCCATAGCTGCACCTTCTTTCTGTTCGTAGAATTGATTACGCCAGAGGAAATATGTGGTATGAAGACAGAATTCAGTGAGATCAGGGTAGTCAGAGGGTAGTCCATCAGGAACAAGCTTGTCTTTGAGAATAGAGATAGATTCATCAACAGGAACATTAGTAAAGAGAGATACCACATCAAAACTAACCAATAAGGCATTATTCGTTAGTTTGAAGTCCTTGATCAGTTCAATGAAGTGAGAAGAATTCTTGACATAAGATGGAGTTGATCCAACAAAAGACTGTAATTGGTTAGATAGGTATTTGGCCAGGTTGTATGTTGGTGAACCAATATTACTGACAATAGGTCGAAGAGGAACGTCAGGCTTATGTATTTTTGGTAGACCATACAATGTAGGAGGTTTTGATGCTTTAGGCACAAGTTTCCAGTGTAGATCTTGAGGGATAGAAGAAGACTTGATAAGTTGTTTGGTTTTTCATTCAATTTTCTGTGTAGGGTCTTTCTTAATTTTATTGTAAGTGGTGTCATCTAGAAGGGAATCGATCTTTGTGTTATAGTCGTTGGTGTTCATGATGACTGTGGCATTTCCTTTGTCCGCGGGAAGTATCAGGATGTCTTCATCGGTCTTGAGTTGTTTGAGGGCTTTGCGTTCTGCTATTGTAATGTTGGGTTTCGGTGGTTTAGATTTTCTAAGGATTCTAGTAGTTTCTTGTCTGATGTGTTCGGCTTGATCATTAGGTAAGGATCGGACTGTATTCTCTACCTTGGTGATGATGTCTTCGTAAGGAATGTGTTTAGGTGCAATGGCATAGTTTAATCCTTTAGTAAGAATAGAAGTGGATGGCGCGTCAAGATGTCAATCAGTGAGGTTGACTATTATGTTTTCGGGTGGACTGAGTTTCGGCGGATGCTGTTTCTTGTAGAACACAGACACGCCACCGACAACGGACAATACTTTCTTTCTGCTATGGCTAATCATGCATACGACTACCCCGATCACTCCATCGACTTTGACAACATACGAGTTCTTCCAAGACCAACTCATATTTTCCTCGACTGGTCAAAGAAGCCATTGAAATCTACAAACGACCACACAACTTCAACACAGAAGATAGCTACAAACTAAGTAGAACCTGGACAAGACTCATCAAAGACATCGGACACTCTTCTATCCATCAATTTCTTCGAATATCATTCACATGCATGAAATCCGTAAAGTTTCCATTTTAATTAGGTACTGTACAGTACTTACATGTGCATGTAGAGCAAATTTCATATGATGTGAAAAGGTCACAGCACAAACATGGTTGCAACGTGGTCACGGCACAGCAAGGCACAGCAAAAATTCAAAAAAAAAACATCACGGCAGTTGTGGCAAGGCATGTTTACAGCACTGACTGTGCCACAAACTTTTCACAGTCATAAATCTGCTCTATGTTACATTACTGAATCTAGTTCTAAATGACCTTGTGGTTTTGGCTTCTACACATGTAGAACACTCAAGTTAACAACTTGTGCATGGCACAGTCCAGTATACAGTTTCTGTAAACCAGCCCTTTTTGATAAAAACTGTACATACATGTAGAAGAACTAATCCATAGATTGATTGTCATGAAGGAAATATTAAAAATTTTCCTCAGAAACACAGAGAGACATTCATCAGAGAGCTACAGATGATCTAACAGATGCTGGTCTTGAAGGACTTCATTTAAGGTATCTTAGTTTTTACTCCAAAAAAAGGTTATCTACCTTTTTACAGTTGCAGAGGTCTTTTTCTACCCTCCATTTTGGTTCCAGCCTACTGCTCAACCATACAAAGGGGGAGAAAAATGGTCTCAGCTTGCAGGATAATGATTACCTTGCATAGAAAATAAAGAGAGAGAGAGTGACATGTGCCACTAAAACTTAGGTTCATAACAACACATGACCTTTATACTAGAGCTCTTTCACATTACAATGTAGGCACTTTGAATTTTGATAGCTACTGAAAGTTTGACCTATAAATACTGCACATTCCATGTCTTGTTTCTAGGGTTTATTCATTCATATTCCTTTCTCTTTTTTCCCCTTGCAGTTTCTATCTTACTAGTATTTATGACCATTCAATTTTTGAGGTATGTAAATGTGCTTAAATACAGTAGTGTTCAAATTCATCAACTGTAAAACAGATAAAACTGGCCATTTTTCCAGTGTGTTCTATGATTGTACAATATATTTAACAGTGTTTGCATGTTTTGCTCTCCATATAATTGTCTTTTTTAGACTACAGGCTGTCCCACTTTTCCTACTTTTTCCATATTGTATTTGAGAGTTTATAGCTATGGATGTGTGGGAAATAGAAGCTCATTTTATGAACTGTTACCCTTTGTCTCAGGCATTTAGCAAAGTTGTACAGAAACTTGTGCCACAACTGCCAACCTTGGAAAATCTTCTTAACATTCTGATAATGGTAAGGTTAAGTCAAAATAATGCAGGACTTAAGATAGTGGCAATATACACGTACTGTAGGCTAACAAGTCTGGACCTGATAATTCTTCTCTTATTAATTACAGAACTCTGGGATTGAAAAAGCTTTTCTATTTGATGTAGTCAGCAAAATCTATGTAGCTACTGACAGGTATGTCAATAAAGGATGATTTAGGATATTGTTTGTCCAGATTATTTTAAATTTGATTATATAGTACAGTACATGTACATAAGTTTTGATGATTTTGGTTGAGGGAACAGAATGGGAAAAACCAGGGGGGGATTGTTGAAATGGAAAACACACTTCTTATTAAAGGATCACAGAGCACCTTTAAAAGTGTTACTATCAAAATAGATTTGAAGAAAGGGGGACTATAGCCTCCCCCACCCCCCACCCCCCAATCCTCACACTCCACAGTCCCTGTTATTTCTTGTATTGGGTCTGAACATACATGTAGTGGGGAGAGGTAACATGAGAACAAGTAACAATCAGTACATCCTACATGTACTAGTATCTGTGGTGCTTTTCATTAACAGTTACATACACTGAATGTAGCATTTTCCTTCTGTCAGTCAGACTTACAACATGTACAAAGATCTGGAATCATGACTATTTTTCATTAATTTGATGGATGGAATTGAAAACACCAGCAAACCACCAGAAATTTTAAAGTCAAAGAAACATGAAAACAATTCTCGTAGTTATAATACATTTTACTCACTACCTTGATTCTGATTGGCCAAGAGCCTACAGCTAATTCATGGTATTGCAGAAAAAATTGCAGATATGGGAGTTCAAAGTCCAAGTGGTCAATGCCTGCTTAAAAAATTAGATTCATAAATGTAAAAGATAAGATTTTCCTAAACTTTCTATAATAAAACAATTATTGAATTTAGTTTTCACATGATATCACAAATCATCAAGACCTCAAGTCCATATTATCTGCCTCTGATTGACAAGCCTATGGCTTCAGCAGATAACACAGACCTCTGTCTTGATAATTTTCAATGTCATGCTCCAATACTTTTTAATATACGTCTGGTTTATGGCCAAATAAGAAATGCAAATTAGATAAAATTTCAATTATTGCCCTCTCAACCTACATTGTGCAGATTCTTGGCCTTTGGGTACTCATAAACTTTTGTTTGTAGTTCTCCTGTAGATATGCAGTCATATGAGTTATGCTGTGATATGATAGATGTAGTCATAGATATCTCTTGTATTTATGGGTAAGTGGGCTAGCTTATCATTTTTATTCATTCATTCAATTATTTATTTTCTTAGTTTTCTTAGGTTTTCTCTACTATAAAAACTGTACATTTTCCTTCCTTCCTTCCTTCCTTCCTTTCTTTCTTTCTTCAAGATATGTCGTTTTTTCCTCTTTCGTTTTTCTCTTTCTCCCATTTCTCTCGTTTTGACTTTTTTCCTCTTATTTTGTGTGTGTTTAGGTTTGTTGTTGTTGTGCTTGCTTTCTTTACTTCTTTTACAACAAAGAACAGAGGTAGTAAACATCACTGAGATTTCCTTCTTCCCTTTTCAGCTTACGTGAGGAAGGTGACGGCAGTGCCTACGATATCGAAACATCATCAATTATCAAACTTAATAATAACACTATACTATATTTACGTGAAGTTAACCGGTACGTATTGGGCCTATCCCCCTCCCTTCTATGTATGTAGTACTCCCATCAATTAATAAGTCTTGCGATAAGCGTGGACCTCGGCTCTATAAGCCTTATTTCAGACGTGGTATTGAAGCAGTTAATGAAAAGCAACCCAAAAGGAAATCAATTTCCTTATTATAGCTTGTCTCGGTTACCCAGACCCCTCTCGGCCAAGCTTTTACCGTTGAGAGGGGGTCTGGGAGAATTGAATTTTGTAATATTCAAATTGGCGCCTGCCTCGCTTTGAATTAGACAAACTAATTGGTGATTGGTTGCAGAAGACGCAAAATGGCGTAGCTGTTGTATTGACCAATCGTCTGACCCAAGTCTGGTCAGACGCCATTATGAATATTACCAAAAGTATTAACAATTCTCCCAGACCCTCACTCAACTGTAAAAGCTTGGCCGAGAGGGGTCTGGATAACCGAAACTATATTATACCACAGTATTCTTGACGCCTTCACCACCATAGTCGAAACTTCAACAAAAAACACATTTCTACGCGTGAAAACCGTAAAGCCTCCTAGTCTTATATTATACCATGTTCTACAGTACGACATAAGTAACATAAATTTTGCACTCTCGTGAAAACCGTTACAAAACATTCACTTACGACTAATCCCATTTGCTTTTTGTTGTGCAATTGTATCAAAGATTGTTAGTTTACGTACAAACAGGGCTATTTATCATTCCGTTTTTTACAGGTTTCTCGCTCTAGTTTGCATACTCAGAGAAGATAATTTTGCCAAGAAAGGTAAAAACGATTGAGTCATTTCCACTCGAATCCTGTTTATGATGTTAGTAATTTATTTTGTATTTTGTACATTGTATTCTTTACAGGTCTTATTGACTATAATTTCCATTGCTTTCGTCAAGCTATCTCAGAGGTACAGTGTGTCCTTTCATTTCTTTTTTTTTCTCGCATTCCAGTTTCTATTTTTTATAGTTTTACGCCTGTTTGTTTGACTGAACTGACCAGCAATTGCATGCGCAAGCAACAAACGGTGCTGTCAGAGCACTTTTGTTGCCTTTTTTCCCTGCAACATCTTATACTACATTAATGGCAAATCTTAAAATGCATTAAATATTGTGACGCATATCACAAATGCCTGGTACGTATTGCATTTTAACTGCTGCCAAAATTACAATCTTGCCCTTACCTCACTAACGCAGGAGGAAGTATACCATGCGTCGCCAGTTTTTATTAAACGACGTGAACTTTTCTTTCTCTAAGGTATTCGAAGTACGAAAACAATTGAGAACCACCTCCGAGAGTGTCTATTCCCATGCCACCTCACAATCAAATGGCAGCGTTCCTGCGGGGATTGGGCATGGGAGAGGAGACACCGCTGTCGTAGTGTAGCGTCTTGCGCATGTGCGGAATGGTACTGATCAAAGGGTTGATTTGATACACCTTGGAAAGTATATGCCCAAGTCAGATTTAAGATTACTAGACGTACGATTTCATGAACAATTCAACTTCAAAACCGTAACGATTACACTGTAATTCCAAAAGAACCAGTGGTGCGTGCTATGCATTCTGAGATTTGGAGTTAGTGAGGATCTTTGATGACAGGGATTTAAATGCTATAGACCATTCAATCTCTTACACTCGGCCAAGGGTTTCCGGATTTTATCTATTCTTGTAAGCTACGACGTGACATTTATAAACTTAACTGAATGAATGGTTATTACAACCCACCCCACCCCTCCCCTACCAGTTCGTGAATGCTATACTACTTTTAGCAGTCTTCAGTCTCTTTTCTGCTCTTCACGTAGCAGAAAATCCTAACCAATCAACGACTGTTATTTCGCATCTGAACGGGCTGGACCCATGACACGCGCGGTCAAAATGAGTTGACCAATACTTTACAACAAATTCCCAACAAAAACACCGATTACAAGCTAAAGTGCACCTGAAGTTTTATATTGAAATTAATACACAAAATTATCTTCTCAAATGTGAAAAAACTATGCAATTACACAACGAATTCCATGATAACAGCATTACAAATTGCGCATTCAATTTCTTTCTCTTATAGTTCGTAATCCGTCTGCTTTATCACTCTTGTCGTTATTTTACATCATTATAAATATGTATATTTAAACCCTTGTGATTTAGACGTGCCCCTAACGTCTACGACCATATTTTGAAACTCCATTCCCTATAACGTTTCTGATAATATTATTCATTATTATTGCTTGTGCGCCCACATACTTCCGAATTATTTAAGCAATAGTAAACGTTTTCCGTGTTTGCATAGCCTGATATAAACACGAGAGGGTTTGGGAGAATTCGAGACAGTTATGCAAGCCCGAGACGAAGTCGAGGGAAAAAGTTTTCTATTGCTTTTGTAAAATAACTAAAGCCAAACCATACTCTCATGCAAACACACCTCTCAGCCAATCAGAACGCGCGTAGTATCTAGTATATTTTATAAAAAGCATTAAAGATCTAGAAATGCAAATGAGATGACGTCAACGGGGTGTTAATTATAAATACAAAAACAGGCTAAAATGACTTTGTAGGATTTTGCTTTTTTTTCAAACAGCGCCTTCTGTAAATTTAAGATTACTTTCTAGAAAAACACCCAGATGACGTCACTAATTTACATATCAAGATCTTCAAACCCTTATAACTCAAAAAAGAGTCATCCATTACCAGCAAAATTAAACTGTCCTATCACAAACTTTATAAAGAATGGATTTTCAAAATGTGGTCGTAGGCATTAGGGGCACTTTAAGTTTTTTGCTATCGTTAATATCGCTGGAGGTGTCAACAATTAAGACAATAATATTCGAACTAGATATTAACTAAAACTATAATATTTTGATATGCAATAATATACCTTAATAAACTAACACAAGTATTAGTTGTTGATAGTTTTGGAATTTCCCAAATTGATAGGTAAGAAGGTGTTTATATAAGTAATGTGCATGTTGGCCCAACATGAAAACTGTACTTAGAAATCAAGAGAGAAGAGAATCGAATTAACAATTCATTTTTGAATTTAACTTATCTAAAAAATAATAGCAGTTTAAAACAGGTTAAAAGCAATTCGAATGTTATAAATTAAACTATTTGGGTAAAGATGAAATTACTTCATTTTTGGGGGATGAATGATCGGGCTCTTTGCTTCAGTTTCTGAGAATGAGAAGGTTCTTGTCGGAAACAACTGTCATTTTCATCCCTGGGGTATCAGTTATAAAGTTGAAAGCAATCCATATTCACCTTTGCGAAATTCAAAGAAAGACTTGGAACGAACTCTTTTTCGTCCCCAAAAGCAACCCCAGAATCCAATGCAAGATGCATGTGCCCAAATGCAGCACCACAATTCTTTGCGGCAAAAGTTCGTTTCCAGTTCTTCGATGAATTTTGGAATGGCGAATAGACCAAATGGTCTTGAACGTAATGTCACATTTCAGACCACGTGTCATCCTCTAGGGAATGAGATTCTTTGTTTGAGGCTCATCCATATTAACGTATCTTATCAAACGCTACCGAGAAACAAGATAGAAACAATACCTAAGGGAATGACACGTGGTCTGAAGTGGGAAAACAAATACGGCCAAGTGCATTTGGTCCACTTGCCAACTCTGTTTCCCAGTCTAGTGCAACCCATTTTTCCAGCCCAAAAATATAAGTGAAAACCTTTTTCCCTTGTGTATTTGTGGGATGGAGGGGGGGGAGTAACGAGATTAAACTGACCATAACCTCGTTTCAATTTATTGGGTTAATGTATATGCATTTTGTCTACTCCAACCTCGACTTGAAACTACTTTTTAGCGTGAGAGGTCTCTTTTTCTCCATGGGAAGAGAACAAAAGAAATGAAAAATGTCGTTTTGGTCGAAAAAAAATCCGGAATAGGGAACATCCTAAAATAAACTTCATTGATTTTTGAGAATTCCCCATCACAGAACTTCTTTCTTTTTCGTTCAAATCAAAGTATGTGTCAAAGTTAAAATAAGCTAATTTTAAAAGATTTTTACCGAACAGTTTTTGAGCTATGATTTTTTAAATCAAAAACTTTGCTCACATTTAAAGTGTTCTATCGTTGTCATAGTAACGTCTTACGTCATATTTTCATTTTCCTTCCAATCTTTACTTTATGGTCTTTGGTCTTCTGGGTCCACTTACTGTCATATATATTAGCCATATGAAGCTTTTCAGGGTCATTTTTGTTAGTGTGTATACCAGTTTAAAAACCGTTTCAAGCCTCCTTAAGCGTCCCAACTTTTGATTTAACCCTCACATATTTACTTTGATCCCAGACAAACCAAACTTAATATCAACTTGCCCATGCAGTTAGGCCTAGAAAGATCAAAATAACTATTAGGTACGTAATTGACTGGTCAGACAAAAAGGTTTATGTTAGACCATAATAAAAAATCCATATATATTTGGAAAGTGGTCAATATAAACATACTGGCTCGTTTTTCTCTGTGTTTTTTTTTTTTTTTTTCTCCCTATAAAAATCCTTTTTTGTACTAAATTAAGATATTATTACCGTGTACACGATAGTCTGGGTTTTTTAGAGGCTCTCTCTCGTCCCTGCGCTTCTCTGCGCCAAGGGGACTAGATGCTAGAAAACATCTCTTGTTGTATGCACGAAAAGTTGTCTAATACGGCTAAATAGTTTTACTCGTCTGTTTGCAGTTTGACTCGCAAAATAATGCGCTACGACTCGTACAATCATGCAGCCGTATTAAATAACTTTTTGTGTAATAACCCTACAATATAGGCTATTTCTTCGATACAGGAAAAAGAGAACTACAGGAATAGGGATTCTTTTTCCAGAGAAATCCGTTGGAAAAGAGAATCCAAATAGGGTGCGCGCGCATTGCGCAATTCGCTCTCTTGTACTCCAAAAAGCCCGTATTTGAACTCGAAGAGCACGCGTCGTATGTATAACAGAGGTTATTACACGAAAAGTTGTGCAATATGGCCAGATATTTTTACGAATCGTACTTTAGTTCAAAATACAAACAGTCGAGTATAAATATCCAGCTGTATTACATAACTTTTCGTGTAATAAATTGTTTATTTTACAACAGAATAACGCTACAAAATATGTTCACTCCCAGGAAAAATCGGTCGGAAAAAGAAATGCAGTCTGCGCGCGCACCCCTGCAATATGCTCTTATTCGTACACAGGTAGCCCAAGCAATGGCAATCTATTAAATAAATAGATAAAAAGAGACCAAACCCAATAAATATTCAACTCCAGTACACTTTAGCAACTGCCGACTGTTGGAGCCTTGCACTTTTTTTATACAAGGAAGAGCAAAAATGATAAAACGCTAAAAATTTTTGTGTGTAAACGATCAATTAGACTTGAATACAAAAAGTCATTAAAGTGTACTGAGTAGAATATTTATTGAGTTTGGTCTCTTTTTATCTATTTATTTAATTTTCTTTATATCATCAATAAAAACCATACAGACTTTTCACAGAACCATTACTTGGGCTGCCTGTGCGAAAACTGCTCTATTTGTACTCGAGGAGTGCGTGTCGTACAAAAAAATTCTACGTTTACTGTCCTTTTGAATTCCGAAGAAATATAGCTTTTAAATTTTCAGCAAATTCCTTCTTTCGTTTGTCTATCGTTCCATAATCCAAGTAATACCTAACAAAGTTCGAAACTAATACAGGAGTGGGAAGGCAAAACAAGACAATACCAGACATAGCACAAAAACTACCAACAAGTTTACCAACTAGAGTGGTTGGAACTACATCACCGTAACCAACTGACGTCATAGTGATGATCGTCCACCAAAAGGAATGCGGAATGCTGGGATATGTAGTCCTGTCGTCCTCGGCATAAAAGATAGCGCTCGAGAATAGTATCATTCCGACAAAGGCGCAAAAGCAGAGAGATTTCAACTGCTCGCTGCTGGAGTAGAGAGTTTTGACAAGGAGACCCAAGGCTGAGCTGTAGCGCGAAAGTTTAAAGATGCGTAAGACACGAAAAAGTCGTAACGCTCGGAGCACGCTGAATGATTGAACTTCAAACGTAGTGTCCTTGATTCCAAGGGTAATATAGTAAGGTAATACCGCGACCAAATCTAAAACGCCCATAGGTGATCCCACAAACTGACGCAGCAGAGGAGCTGAGTATAGCCGGACTAAATATTCTAATGTAAACCAAGCCACGCAAAAAGTCTCTATGACAAACCAATAGTCAGTCAATTCGGTCTTATATATTCGTGTCCTCAATGTCGTAATATTCTTAGTTACTGTAATATTTCTTGTTGACCCAAGCTGAGGACCTCGTCCGGGAATATAATTCCGTGAAGCAACTTGAATGGTGAAATTGCGCACAGTGGTTACGTATTCTGTTTTGTTGTATTCCTTTTGAATTTGTAGCGGTGGAAGAGTTTCGATACAAAACGCTATAGTCGACACTGATATGATTAATACAGACCACAGCGCAAGACCTCTGGCGGCGGTTGAAGACCTTGGGTACTCGAACCAAAGCCATAGCTTTTTCTTTGTGGGATTTTCGGGGAGTAAGACGTCTTTATCTTTTTTGTCTTCTTCCATTTCTTTCATTAATGGTTCACCGTGGTACTTCGACTTTTCGATTCCGTAAAATTCCAACTCCTTTTCGAAGGTTTTCTCGCTGATGTCATCCGGTTTGGAGAGAATGCCTCTCGACTGATAAAAGAATAAAATAGCATTAAAGCTGTATCTGTCTCTTTGAAAGCAATATTCATCGGTCTTGGAGTTGTAGTACGGTTTTCTTTTCAATGGTGAACCTAGCAAAGTGTCAGGATAATTCGAGAGGGTTTCTTCGTAAGTTTCATAGCGCATACCGCTGACATTGATGATAATTCGTGGGCTCTTGTAGGCCGGAATCCGGCGGGAATAGCCGAGTTCCCGATTGGTGATGTAGTGGTGTTTGCGGAAATGAGACGGTGTGGAAACACTAATTCCCTTAAACATCGGTTGTCTGTGGATTGGTACCTAAAGCCGTCTTATTTGTTTTGTTGATTGACGGGTGGAAAGACGACCGAATACAACGGGTAATAACAATAATAAATCAGAATCCATCGTTGCATTGATTACTCAAAAAGCGTTACTATGATTCGCCGCATTCTAACCAAACGAAGAAGCCCTATCAACACATCTTGCGGTGTCAGCCTGGGAGAAAACCATTTCAGTGTATCCGATGCTAAATGCCTGAAGACCCTTTGAATCGTAAACGTCGACAGCGCTTGGTTGGTTTTCGAGCGTTTTGTGTCCACCTTCACCTGCAAAGATTACAAAACACCATGAGGGATACCATCAACTGAGCACGAATCATTAAATATTTACGCCGTGCAAAACAATAACAGTAACCAGATCTCTGTATAAGAAAATCGACGACTAAATTATTCGAGAGGTGTTCCAAAAAGTCATCTTCATTTTTGAAATTAAATAACTTGGAATTAAGTCTACGAAAATGTAGTCAAAACCATGTCTAGTTAAGATCACAGACATGATTACTAAAAACGATGTTTGTTGATATTAATAAAAAGCTGGAGAGTCGATTCATTTAACTCCATCATTAGTTTCAACTCTGCATGGATTATTTCGCCTAAAATCTTTATTCTTTTGTGCTAATTCTTTAATCTGAATTAATTCTACATGCGCTCAAGAAGGTCGGTTTTATCATATTTTTATTTTTTTATTTTTATTGTTTCAAAAAGGAACGTTTATACAAGATGAAAAATTCCCGCGCTTTTTCAAGAACGCGGCTGTTTTTCAAGCAGTTTCATTTACTTGCAAGTACCTGTCGCTATGCAGTTTTAATATGTTTTTAATCCTATTGTTTCTTTAGTACTTAGTATTTTCTAGTGGGAAAAGGAAAACAACGGTCTTATGGCAGGTGCAGGAGTGTTTACGTGCATACAATCACAGTATCCTTCTTTTCTAAATTCCTTTTTTTTCCGACTTCGTTTAAATTTATTTTTACTAGATCTTGACATCATTAAAAATGTCCGAAAGTAGCATTATCTACTTAAATATACCCGCTAAATTGCATATAAAAATGTGCTGGATAATTGAACTTTCATTAAAATGAGAATCATTTTGCTTCAACTGTGAACATTTCTCTTTCATTGTTTCTTTCAGTTTCATTCCTCGATTTATAATGAAAATGGTCCCAAATATTTCAACAGTATATTATGAAGTCTCATTGGAAAATAATGTCAAGACCATTTCATCAAAAATTTAAGAAATGATGAAGGGATATATTCAAATAATCCTTAGCAAAAGTTATACTCTTCATGACCTTAAAGAAGTCTATTAATTCACTCGTTACGACTTTGTCACACCGTGAAGTTACGTGTTACAGCAAAAATTCTATGGAATTTTTTCTGAGTACAAACTGAAAAGAGCAAAATTAATTACGGAAAGAAGGGATTAGAAGATGGATGAAGTTAATTATGAGGTGAACGTTATATCCACATCGTGTGTTTTTATTAGGGCGAAGACTCAACGATTGGACGTCAGTTTTAAGTAATATGTCACTCGGTAATTGTAGCAGAATATACGAAAGGGATCCCACACGTAGTTACGAGAATAATATAGCAAATATATATTTACCTTAAGAATGTTTGTTCGTGATAGTAATCGTAGATTACAATCTCGATGTCAGAATATTACTGTCGTATAGAATCAAGCGACTGAATTTTACCGATTCGAAACGAGAGCAATCCACAAGGCTCGGTTCTGGGACTTAATAGGTATGATATAGCAAATATATTTACCTTGGGGATGTTTGTTCTTGATTACGTCTCGTAATTGTAGACTACAATGGCGATGTCAAAATATTACTACCGTATAGAGTCGAACGACTGATCAAAGTGTACCGATTTTAAACAAGGGTATTCCACACGCTCGGCACTGGGACCTAATTGGTATGATATAGCAAATATGTTTACTTTTGGAATGTTTGTTCTTGATTACGTCTCGTAATTGTAGATTACAATGGCGATGTCAAAATATACTGAACTGTACCGATTACTAACAAGGGCATCCTACAACTCTGTGCTGGGACCTAATTGGAATGAAATTTTCAGTATTTGGAACAGTCTTGTTTTGGTTTCGAGGTACCAGATTCTTTCTTCTCTTTTGTTACGTGGGTTTTTTCCCCATGTTGAGAGGAATGTCTTGTAATATTCAACGTTTAACCACAAATCGCACACTCACTTGCCAAAACCATCAACGCCAGGCTCCAGCTAAGGATAGAACATCTAGAAAACCGCAATAAAATTATGCCATTCAAGTCTCGCATCGCTTCGCCTTTACTTGCCTGACGATTGTTTGAGTGAGAACTAGCACTCTTGACGTCGACGAAAAGACCTTTCATTTTTTTCCACCCTTCTTTCTTTCTTTTTCTGAGAAGCTTTAGAAATTCATTGATTTATTTTAAAAAGGAAAAATAATAAAATTTACAGAATTTTTATTTACTCCTCTGAACTGTTAGCTAATATGCAATATGGTTGAATGCTGATTTGACTTAATCAAAAAGAAATCTGGGTGCCCGTTTTTCCACGGAATTATTAAACAATGAAAAATGGCCCTACCTCTTAAAGTGGTCTTTGGAATTCCGCGGAAGCCGATATTAGCGGAGTAGTATACTCGCCTAGAATAGCTTTGTTCCTTTAGCCTTCGATCTCCTCGACCATCTGCTTTGCAAGGGCACGCTTGTGTACGTTTTAGCGGCTCGTAATAGGAAATAAGTCAGCTAACAATGGCTTATCTTAACGCTCTTAATATAAAACAATTTTCGTGGTCTTCCGATTTCTATGCTGTAACGTCATGAGCTGCAGGCGTCGGGTTTTGAGTGCAGGCTGACGTTCGTGCGTTCTTTTGAGCAAATGTTCCCCAAAACAAACGGTCCAATCCCCTTTTTATTATTCAAAATATTACTACCATAATAAAAAAAGAAAAAAGAAAAGAAAAGAAAGAAAGAAAGAAAGGAAAAAAAAGGGTGAAATTTGAGTTTTGTTTACAAATTGCAAGAAACTAAAACTATGCCTGACAGAAATTTTTACTCGGGAAATTACGACTTATAATGCCCTTGCGGGGACAATCCAGAGATAACAATAGAACTTATGATCAGATAGCTTATACTGCCAAATTATAATTCAATTATAGTCTCGAGGGTACATTGATTTGTGTTTACAGTAAAATTTTAACTAGACTACGTCCTTATAGATATGTCTCAGGTAGGCTGCTGACGCCTACCTTGCGGGAATAATCCAGAGATAACAGTACAGCTTATGATCATATAGCTTACGCTGAGAAATTATCCAGTTGGTCTCTAGGGTACATTGATTTGTGTTTATAGTAAATTTATAATAACCCAGGTATTATCAATATCTCGTCCTGTTCGATCGCTTTATTGTTAATGTTCCCTTGCCCAATAGACCTTATTCATTGTTTTCCCATTACAGGTCACGTGTCCTATATATACTTATATATATTCCTTGTTTAATGGCAACGCTTGAGAAGAAGATTAACCTCAAACAAAGAATCTTATTTTTCTACATTATTTATGAATACTAGTGCATTTGATATATATTTTAGGATTTTTATATTTTATCAGAGCTATAATATATTGATCGTGGACTCTTTCGACCACACACATATATATATAGATGAATTTTATGTAAATAGTAGTAGGGTTTTTCTTTCTTCTAGCTATAGATATTTTTAGAAAAATTATTGTAGGAATGTTAATAAAATTCATTAATTAATATGAAAAAAAAAAAAAAAAATCTTATTCACAAGAGATGACACGTGGTCTGAAATGGGAAAACATTACGCCCAAGCGAATTAAAGTTCTCAAATCATTACTAATTCATGAGCTCAACAACCAATCCGATCTCACCATTTGGGTCAGGTGGATATATCTTGAA